>JAGVSQ010000820.1:3023-33996 GCA_022683975.1 Rhyacophila evoluta
TTTTTAACTGTTTTATTTACTCACAATAATTTTCTTGGTTTATTCGTGTGACGTTTTTTGCGTTATTTTTGGTCAAAGTGTATTTTTTTAAAATAAAAAATAAAATAATTTTTGTTGAAAAATAAATATAATATGCTGTTATCTTAAGCTTTGAACATATTGTTTATAAAAACATTTATACTTTTCATGTTTCAGTTCAATTATTTATGAACTTTCCTCGTTCTCTTTGTTATCAATGGCCGATGCCAAATTTGTGACTTCGATTTAGTCAAGTCTGGTTTATATTTAGTTTCCTTTGGTTTTATGATTTGTTTTTATATTGTATATTATACTTCATCTGCGGAACTCAAGTTGGTCCCTCGAAATTATTAAATGGGTCACTTGATGATCCACGGACATAGGTTGCCGAGACCTGCTTAACATGCTTGTTTTATTATATACAACGATGCAAGCCAAAGAATTTTAGAAAAAAAAAAGCGAAAACCAGATCGCAAACGCATGTATCCCTTTATGAGTATTGATCAGAAAGAAAACCTAATTTGAATACACTGGACTCTGTTTTTACACGGTGGATACGTTCCACGCAATACCGTGTACTCAATGGATAATAACGAATAAAATTAATTATTGTTTATGGTATTTTAATTTTTTTTATAAATCGTAACAAAGATTAATCACTACCAGCCAACAGTTTAACCCGTCTACTCACATTTGGTATGACATCACTTACGTTATCTAGAGCCAATGTAATATTTCTTTTCAAATTTTTGAGTTTACTGGATTTAAAAACTGTTAGGGAGGGGTACGTATTATGTGACCATACGTCTCGTTTTTAGAAAGAGAACAACTCACGGTAAGAATTTCAAAAAAAACCGAGAATACCTAAAAAATATTCGATGGTAGCGCCTAGTAATTCCGGGAATTCGCGTTTGTTTTTTACTTTCGAATTTTTCACGTCCTACTAAGTTCAAAAATAAAAGATGATTAACAAAAAATTCTGGACGAATGTATGAAAGTAGAAATCTCAGAATAGGGCGAGACCTAAAATAAAATAAAAACTTCAAAATCTCGATCCGATTCCGAAAATGTTAAAATACGAATTGCGAATTAATTAAAATAAATAGTAGACAAGGAAAGAAAAGTGTTCACATTAAGTATGTAGCACCGTGTTATTTTGAAACTGTAAAAAAGAGAGACCGATGTATTATTTATTATGCTTTAACATTTCATTTTATATATATGTGTGTTTCAATAATGCAATAATCAAGCATAAAATATTTTTAAAAAAACATTGCACAAGTAATAGGCGATATGCCATTATTCCAGTGAATTATCTATACTAGGCCTGGCGATAACGGTGTAATAATCTAGTTTGCGAAGCAACATATTATTCAACATACCTTTTTTACACTAGAGTCGGTCATTGTTCTTAGCAAATTAGAACTTTATCGTTTATGCAGTGAAAAGATATTATTTACCTGAAAGCGTGGATATTTGATCCATTCTAGTAGTAGTCGTAGTAAAGGTATGAGAAATTCGAAATTTATTTTCCACTTTCCACAAAGTAAGTAAGTATATCAAAGTAATTTAACAAGGAACATGTTAGTTGAGCATTTCATAACCGACTGATCGTATTCGGTATTCAATATTTTTTGGTCTTAATTAGCCATAACAACATGTTGACCTGCATTGCAAACTTTTCATTTCAAAACTAACTCCTACATGAGATAGCATGTATATTTATAAAATTTAAGAGAATTTTACTGTCTTCGTTTAAAAATATATAATACATTCAATTCATGTTATCATTTGTTTGATACAACGAATCCAATAGCATCAGTAAAATAAAAGCTTATAATATTTATTGAACCGTGTTCACTACATAGAGGTGGGCGGCAGTGCAAATAAAATGTACGCATGAGACGTCAACTAAAATATATATTCAGTCAATATCGAAAAGTAACTATTTTATCTTATTAATCATTAGGAATTCAAAAATGTTAAATTGTTTTTATATATTTTATAAAAAATAGATTTGATGTTTTACGAATGTTGACTTAGCTGACGAAATTTTGGTGATGACCTGTTAGCTCAGTTAAATGCTGATCAGTCAAAACAAACCGATGCTTATTTTTAATCAATTTAACTGCTGCATACAAAAAGCCTAACAATAATATTGTGAATTTATTATTAATTGCGATTAATTTCAGCGAAGAATTTTTGGTTTAATTCCAGAATCTGTTTCCAAAACTCAATTGTCGAACGACCCGCGAAGGATTGAATCAGACTGACCGAAAGAAGGGAAATCTGTAGCTAAAATTAAAAAAAACAAGTTGATTTTTTCATTATTTGCATGACGAAAAATAAGGAATGAAAACCTAGACAGAATGTGCTGATACATACCATAAGAGATGTAAACAATAATTATGAAATATAATTGCATTTTGTAAAGAAAACAGAAAAAAGAAACCTGATCAATGCAAAAAAAAATTATCGGCAATTCACAAGTGATCAACTAGAGTGAATAAATTTATCGGAAGACCTTGACCAGGTAGGTATCCAAGTAACTAGGTATGGTTTCAAAACAAATAAAATATCGTAAATACATCATAGGAAAACGAAGACAAATACTAAAGGTAATAAAGCTTAACAGAGATTAAGCTTTTGTGGCCATGTATTATCTAACCAAAAGCTCGAAACTATTTAATGGCAGTAAATTATTTTAATTTGAATTCAGAATACAAGAACTACATTATCGGTACTTGAGTGAAACGACAAACGAAAGTTTTAATCATTTTTGAAATCTGGTACAAGTGGCAATATTCAGTTTTAAGACGCTTGTCTGAAAGACAGTTTGTATATTTTATTAACATACATTTATTAATTTCTTACAGTGAATTTAGGATCATATCAATAAACCACAAAACTGTAAAACAGCAATGAATGGAGAATACGGTTGGAACACTGATTCGATAATAAAATGGTAACCTTTCTCGGATACTCAAATTTTAATATCAATAAATCGTAAATATACCTAAGAGAAATTCTTCTTCACCATTTTCACGATTTAATAATATCTGCTACTTAATTTTAAGCATCAAAGTAATGCAGTTGAATTCCTATTGTATATTCCGAAGTTCCAGTTGAATATCTGTAAATACTTATAATTTATCATAGTATTGCCCATACGTCATGATAGCGAATCTCTGTAAAATTACCAAGAAGGTTTACTTTATTGAACTTTACAATGATTCAGCACTGAAATTTACTGCAGAAAATACACCAGAATATTTACTTCAAAATGCTTCCGCGTAATACATTGTTAAACATAAATTTCGCGAAGCTAATTTACAAATGGATCGTTATTTGCGAATCATAGTTTGCTACTTGATATCTGCTTGTACGTACACGAATGACACACATCACCGGTGCTCGGTGTAATAAATGTACTAAAATAAAATAAAATGAGCGTTGGATTTATTAGAAATCGTCGAATGGAAAAATGCAACGTTATTTACCGTACGAACTCCGTCGTCCAGGTTTAAAATAACTAAAAAATGACCAGAGTATTGGATTAAAATTTAGTGGAAATGTGCAACATCGAAATGCTAATGATAGATAATAGTTAAATCTTGAGGAAACTGCTCAGCAGAGTGATGGAGATCCTGTCCGACTGATAATAAATAATTCGCAACCATGTTACTCACTATAAACGAAACTATTAATTATTTTAAATTAATTAATTAAATAAGAACTATTTCTAATCTAAAATTCTAGAAATAGATCAATATTATCTGTTATATAAGCGAAATATATACCCACCTTACTGAATTATAAAGAACCATTTCATATGACGCCATTTTGCATATCGATCTGGCGAATTAAGAAGTAATCTAATAAACAATGCAAGTATCTGACATCAATTCAATGGTTAACTTAAAACTGTATTGGAAATAAAAGTAACGTACAATATTCAATTTGACAATGACGATGATATTGTATCTATCGGTTTCGGCTATTATCTCCAAAGTAACAACAATCATACAATAATCTGTCAAGGAAGTAAGTTATCATATTGCATATTATATTCATAAGCTCTATATTCCGAAAACACATAAAATGAATATTATTATTAAATTAGTAATAGTCTATACAAACTACATAATTGATTTAACCCGTATTAATGCTATGCCTGCCACGGATGAGTCATCTCGCCAAACTTTGCATGTCCCGTCGGGCGACGGACAAGTTAACTCGTCAATGCTTTACGACGTTATAAGAATCGGTCAGAAATGTATTTTGTTTTAATTGTATACAACCGTATTCTTTAATATATTGACAAGTTGATAATATTTTTTCCAGGTGCTGAAATATCGATACATTTAACGAAAAAAACAATATTAGTAGTGTTGCATCTGATGTTTGTTAAATGTCACCAGGGTATGATTTCGATAGTCTCCTTAATTTTGTTTGTGGACGCGGTGTTATTTGTATGTTTATGAATTTTAATCGTGTATTTTTATGATTATACTGATAAATTTACGACTATACTCGTTAATTTCTTTGTTTATTCTGATCATAATATGTAAGTATAATTATAAACAACATTCTTTATTCATAGTATTATCATTAGAATCAGTGTTTTAATTGCAATAGATAAGATGAAATGAAAGAATTTACTCAGGTGTGGTATGTGCTCTAGTTAAAAAAATCGACGAAAATCGATATACATAATATGAAAATAATGCAATGTGGTATTGTGTATGGAACATTGTTTTGAAATTTACCATGTTTTAGAAAACCATATTTTATAAAAGTTCGTTCGGTTAAGTGCTTAAACTACTGCAGTTATGACAAGCCAGTTCATGTGTTTTTTTCGGTTCCATAACAACTGCACGCATGACAGCTGCTCACATGACAAGTGCTCACATGATAAGTGCTCACAAGACAAGTGCATACATAAACAACTGCACGCATAGCGAGTGCTCACATGACATCTGCGCACACATTGAAGTGCTCACACTAACACAAAAATTAATATTAAGATATTTTATGCTTACGTTAATTTACGTAATTATAGTATATGTAGATTGTGATGTCACGTGAGCACTTGCCATGCGTGCAGATGTCTATTTGTGCACTTGTCACATGAGCAATTGTCATGTGAGCAGCTGTCATGCGTGCAGTTGTCTGGTCGCCGTTTTTTCAAAACATTATTTATCAGCTTAGTATGGAAATTATTAAGGAAATTTCGAAAAAATTGGTATTTTTTAACAAATTCTCAAGATTCTATGGATATTTCAATTTTTTTCAGTGCCTTTTTTATTTCAAAAATAGCTGGCCAACAGGAGGTTACTAAAAATTGGCAGCATGGAAAAGGTTAATAATTAAATATGTTTAAAAACTGTACCATTTATTGACTACTACAAGTTTTTCATTTGAATTTACAAGTAACGCCTACTGAATCAATATATTTATAATATTTTAGATTCGTACTCACAAGTATTCAACTCTATCGCCGTATCGGGTTGTTCTTTAAACACCTCTGACCCGCTAATGTGTGTGTAGTGTGAGTGGTGACCAGTACTTATAATTTATTTTATTTCTCCAAATATACTGACTTCAAGGTCTAATATTTTTTCTATTCCTCATAAAAACCCCTATGATTTCATTAATGTTATTGCGAAAAATAAACATTGATCAATAACAAAAATAATTATTTTGTATTAAATCTAGGACTGGCATACGCGTGTATTAGATTACATTAGTATTTAATATTTTGTTTGGTAGCATCGATCACTCATTTGAATGATGTATAATATTACGCCTCAGACGGAAAGGGATACAATCATTAGATAGTAAATGATATTTGCCTGGGTATGTCGTATCATTTTGTACTACTTGGCTTTGAATACATAATAAAACGATTTTGTAACTAATTACAATAATTGATTCAGAAGATTTTGCAATATTTTAATTTGAAATATACATTTTGAATTGAAGTCTTTATAGAGCTAGCGTCGTAGCTTTTGATACAGTAAGGCGAGGAAAGAAAATTACATAAATAGTTCCTTATAATACTTTTCTTCATATGTATTATTATGACTGAATAGTAATGCACGTGTTTATTTGTACAAAGAAAAATAATAATATATGCACACCAACTGAAAGGTGGTGCGGTATATACAGTAAGCTTTTTGTGTTACGATTCTCGCTGTCGCATACGAAGAGTTTTTATATTCATGATTTTTTCTTCACATATTTTATGATTGTGTACACTTATTCCATGTAGACATTTTATTCAACACTATCTATCATTGCAAACGCATATGATTGATTCATCGGGGTATATCGATATGAAAATAAATTTCACATATGTATAAATATATTAGAGCAGAGGTCATGTATTTTTTTTATCCTTAGAGCCATACTGACTCCTCCACTAAGTCCCATGAGCCAAGACCTAGCTAGCTCAACATGCTAACATACAGTTTCACTTCCTACCGAGTCTGAGGTTTTTTTTCTTTTTAGGCCTCATGCCGCCAAAATTTGAATTTCTCTCCAGGACTCATGGTTTCTCCTTTTTTGTATGTGCTAAACTACATTGTAGATTTAACATTGTAATCAAAGTAAACTATGGCCGTCCAGATAGCGGACATGACCAAGGGCCGAATTGGAGATGCCCAAAGACCGGTGATGCCCCGTCGGCCGTAATTTGGCGACCCTCCGTCTAGAGCAAGGCACAATAAAATATTTGTTTGCATTCATAGATTTCATAATTAAATTTAACTAAATTGTTTTTAGTTTAATTTGGCTGATTCTACTGGCTGATTGCTTACTTTCTCACAAAGCACACCTTTTTACGGGTGTCCAGAATATGTTTCTTATGATAGATTGTGGGGTAATATAAGAGTGTAATGATTAATTTTAAACTCATGATCAAATAATGATACAGCGCACTTTAGTATCAATGCACTTAAGTATCTTGTATAAATGCTGGAACTCCTTAACAAATTAGAAAGTTGTCCCTCGTAGGAAGCAAGTTGATAAAAGTAGTGAAAGAGTTATGGAGGATAGTTATCAGGGATTTATTAGTATCTTGCAATCCACCCAATCGTGAACGAGGTACCAATTCAACGTTGAAAATATTCGTTACGAATATGGAAAACATGGGGATCTCTACAATACGACGAAAGAATTTCCACAACGATTGGTTGTCAGCCAATTGTTATGCTAACAGACATCCGGCGCTACAACTTTCATTTTTTCATACACCTTTAGTACTGAAGCGGCGATAATCTTACGAAATTGGTTTAACGGATCAATATTCGTTTACGGTCATCGGATATTACTGTTTTCCAATTGCAATAGTGTTTTAATTTATTTTTTGTGTTAATGGGATATGTCATATGTGTATATTTACTTTAAATGAAGAAAATTATTGACTTGTCAAATTATTTAATAATAGAAATCGAAGTAATGGATAAATTTCAAAGACCGGTTGCATAGATGCACTGTCAATTGCATACGACATTTTAGAGATATGAAAAAGCTTCCACCTAAAAGAAGTATGGCTAGGTACATCTTTAGTTTTTCCTAGTTAGTCGGGCTTAAAGGCAGGCATACACCCACATTCACTCTACCCCTTTGTGTAAAAATATTTTTACACATGTATTATGAAAAAAAAATGTAAATACGAATACAGTAATATCACTACTAGACGAGGCGGCTTTTACCCCGCTTGCTATGAGTCGCGGACGGAGGGCGGATTTTGTGGAGTTAGTGTGAGGAAAGAGGCTTTCGCGAAAATCGTCACCGCGAAAGCTATTGCCCCCAACCGTGAGATATTAAGCTTTATATAAAGCTCGCAGAAGAAAAGCTGCAAATATTTAACACTAGTCATACATTTAATATAAATTTCAATCGGCTTTATTTTAATTTGGAATTATGTTAGCATTGAGATTCTTAAATAATTACATGTAACTTTAATTCAACAATATAAAAATTAATACCATATATTTTTATGATACTTTGGATACTATAATAAATATAACATCATTTTAAGACATTAATATCAAAGTTTAAATCTCCTATGGAATTGTAACATTAATATTTTAATACAATTAAATAAAATTTAACCTTCGAGTACTTATTCGTTATTTTATAATTATCATGCTAGTCTCGTTTATCCGTGCCAATCGATTCCGACGGTTAATAATTTTGAACATGCTCAATTAAAAGATTTAATTTTTATTTTTACAACTAACCGTGTGAACTATGAATGGAGGCGAAAAAAATTGAATATTATATTATTAATATAGTTATTGTATCTCACTCACATTTCTACGATGATCAACATGAAAAAATCTGCCATGGTGTATCTTCACACTGTAGAAATCTATTTACTCCATCTCTACAGTGTATTTTCACGCTTATAATATTTATATGCTAACATTCTGACCGGATATAAGAAAAATGTTAATTGCATGAAGTAATCTTCAATTCTTATGTTAATATTTCTTTATTATACTATATGTAGCATCACCACACAAAATATAAACTGGATCTTTAATGTGATTAATCGAAGTATATAAAATTCTTAATATGATATAGAATAAAGTATATTTAATATATTTAAAAGTATCCCATGAGCCTAATTTAGTAAATGTGACAGGACCCAATTGTTGGTGAATTAAAAAAAGCCTTTCAAATAGGTAGACGAGTATATGTGCAAGTGCGCTTTGATGCAAGTATATGCGAGGAAGCTTGTGCTGCGTTTGAGTTATATATTTTACCTTCGAATAGAAGTCTTGAAAGTGCACTTTTTCCAACTGCAATTAAAAAAGAAATCTGACTTACATAACATCTACATTACCGAATGCGTCAACAATGAATAATAAGTGGATTTTTACAGATATATTCCCAAAATTCAGCAGAGTTCGAAAGTGCCACCTGAACTTTATAATTTTCAAACGTATTCAAACATGTTCTCACCTTTTTTGTTGAGAAACAAGCATCACAGCACCAATTTACTATTTAAATATCATAAACTAATTGACGATGATTACATGAATGGAAAATATATTTTTTTTAATTCCATTACATTAAGGATGTACGTAATTTGATTATGTGCCTTCGAATTACAAACAAGTCGGGCATTTTACTATAAGAATTATATTTTAAATATTTTAATAAATAATTATAATAATTTAAAAGATTCAACCAAATTCATATTTGAAAGAAAAGCATACGGGTCTCCACAGTTTAAAAATGTTCACGTATCCAGAAATGGAGACCACACGCATATACTAACGTATATAGATATCCGCAATCTTAATGCTTACTTAGACAGTTTTTTAATGAGAATCAGTTGTCAGCTGATTGCTCAACTTATTGGGTATCCAGCCTTGCATCTTTGGGTATTTTAAATAAATAGACTGACCTTTAAATATATTCTTAACATTCTCCAGGAGAATACACTTCTCATATTTGGGTTGGGATAGTTAAATACGGAATTATCTAATACGCATTGTGGTAATTGATATCAAGTAACGTTTAAATCCGCTGAATGTCAAATCGAAAAAACTGCAGTTTTATCAAATATTCTAAAAAAATGAATGCAGAGTTTGTTAATTTTTGTAATGTTTTAGTAACCATGATGAATAAAAGAAAACCTGAAGGTATTCCTTTGATACAACAAAAAATGTGGACTTAAGTAAACTTGATAAAGTATAGCTGGACTTATAATAGTTTGAAAAATATTGTGATGTGTGTTCATACGTGATTTAAATGTGTAAATAGTAGGCTTTTGTGGGTTTGAACTACATGATCATATTCAGATTTGCATACTCTATAAAACGTATATGAAATGTATTTTTTTTCAATGTTTGGACTTGACGACCTTTGATATCAATCAACACAATTACCTAATGTATGACCTATCTCATATAATATTTTATAACGTTCCAGTTATCATACGATAATATTTAACATTGGGGTATTGAATGTTTTCCCTAATAAATACGTTTCCCCTAAATATAATATAATAAATGTTTATGTGGAGATGTTAAAAAATATTATAAAAACTTTTAATGTTGCTTTTGAAACACCCCCTAAAAACTTCATAGCGTTACATAAAAATATAAATAAAACGTCATTATGTCATCAATTTGATGCAAACATATTTTTATTATGCAGGAAAAATGTAATATTTTATACTTTAAATTTTAAGAGTCGATACTATTCTCGATTCCATCCAGGACCGTTAAATTTATTTGTAGTATTGAAGGCGCAATAAAGCAAATAATAATTCTATCCTAAATCATAAAAGCCGTTTTATTTTGGTTACAGTTTGCAACGAATCGTAAAAAATCGCGAGTAAAATAAATATTTTAATATTATTTTCTTACCCTGCCGCTTAGATACGGTACTCATTGTGGACATTAATAGTGAATTTAATAGACATACCTGAAAAAGAAAATGAAACAATTTTATTTATACATCAACAACATACATACATACATACATAAATCTTTCATAAATAATATCAAACGTTCACAATATTTAATGCTAATATCGCACTTCCTCGATTATGCGATGCACAATTATGTTCAAACACAAAAAAAAAACAATTGCAAAAAATCTGGTATAATAAATTCTTGCAATGTATCTAGAAAAAAATGTACGTACTTTCTTCATAGTCAGAGCTTATCTGTTGGTGGCAACTGTATTTCAACTAGTGAAAAATGTGTAATTTTCAAACGCATTCGCACCAACATGTTTTAAAAACATTTCTCTTGCTAGTTTTGGATCTACAACTAATATTAGCTGACCTTTCCGATTGATTCCGATTTACAACCTGATCGATTACTTTCAGCAATCGATCATTACGATCAAAGTATAAGCATAATAAAAAACATTATGTTATAGCCAAGGAAACGCGGTAATTAATATTGATAGATAATACATCGAAGGGAAATATACGAAATACGTTTGCGTTTGCGTTGCTGACAATGCACCTGTCATACAGAAATGATAGATGTGTGTGTCTTCTCGTTTGTTCATACTGATCACGATAATTAATGATTAAACTGTCAATCCTGATTTTTAATAGCGAATTACGTGCATTAAGTGTGTTAAAAATGACGATGAACGTAGTAATTAACAAATGTCTTATTTGATAAAGATGGCCGGTCTATGTAAAAAAATATATTTTATTTATTATAAATAAACGAATTAACACACACAATTACTAATCTTAAAAAAATATCAAGGCCTGGTAAATTCTGACACTGAAAAATATATAAAATAATTGCTTGGACTTGTATTAAATCAAGCTTACAAAATTGACATTGAAATATATTTGTAAAGATAAATACTTATTTCTTTATATCAAAGTTTCAAAAAAGATCCGATAAAACTGGTGTCAAATTTTTTTTTTTTTTGCACAATGTAACTATAAATAAAATGAAAGCAATGTAAACATTATTAAAAATAATATGAAATATATCACAAAAACGCTTAACAATGCTCATCTTACAGAGGCAGAAGAGCGTACAGCGGCATCGTTTTATTATAACGGGATGAGTAAATAAATTAAGGCCATTCTTATGAGAAATAACACGAAAAAAGATACTAGAATATTATATTCAACACGTGATTTATTATTTCGCATTACAATAAATGTATCCGTTGCATGGATAGTGTATACATAAATTACTTAGTATATTGAAAAAAGTAATGTTATCCAAAATTAGATGCGTTCAATGGCCAATTCTTTACAAATAATATTGTCCGACATCATCTAATAATAATATAAATGTTAAAGTATATTATTTATTTTAATGAAATCTATTTTTCGTAAATGGAGTAATTTAAAAAAAAAAATTATTAAATAAAGTAAATTTTACAAGTTAGTAATTTATATGACTTTGAAAAAAAAAACTCTAAATCTCGCTTGATCAAGGTACAATTTCAAAATTTGCATCATATCATATCCAGTGAACACTACAAAAAGATGGCACACTTTCAATCATTCAGGCATGGAAAAATTGACTATAGTGAATTGTCACCAAAAAAACTATAGTAAATGGGAAATTTTATTGTCTAGTAGTGGATGATACTTAATGACTAAATGGTTATGTTATTGGTATATAATTTTAAATATATCGGGACAATAATAGATTTCTGATGTAAAAATAACTAATTCCGGAACGTATCCCTCCCATGTTAGAGGATACAAAAACTTATTTTTTTTCTGTAAATTATATTATGTATTGTTTATACATTATTTATATTTTCGTTTTTCTACCATGAACTTACTGAAAATATTATAATATGAAAGTAGTGGGCTTAAACACTAGTAATTATAATTATACTCGTATATAAATTAGTCTACGGCTTTAAATTTAGATGCTGTGAAAGAAATGTGAATCGATTTTATCATACATTTTATCATGCACATATCTCCTGATAATAGTATGAAGACTATATTGAAATATCTAGTCTTAGATCGGCTTAAAGATGTATACAAAAAAATACTTAAATACCAACAGACCCCGTAAAATGCATGACTATGTTCAATACTATGGCTTTAAAAAAATATATATAATATTTTAATAATGAAACTATCAATCATGAATATGTGTATTTTAATCTATATCTTTTTTATAACCCTCTAAAATAGTTCTCCTATACATTTCTTATGATTTTTTATTAAAAACAACTCATTTTTTTCATTTTTAACCTGCCGTATGGAAGAACTATAAATATGCTAAGATACATCCTAAACCTTATGCGTTTGTAGGACCAATAATTCTGCGACAGCACAGCATGGCAATTTTGGGAAACAAAAGCTGCTATGTGCTTAGTAGTGAGCGGAAAATATGCGTAATTTGTTTCCAAGGCTTTTCGGGATGGGGGCATTCTCGGTACCAGACTATTTTAATTAACGCCGTTATAAATTTTACCCGATGGAAAGCCAACATTTTTATGGAATAGAAAAAAGCTAACATTTAACATTTTTATGTTATAGCATAAAGAAATAACAACGTTGCGGATCAGTCGGTACTAAAAGCCAAAAAACTGTGCGTTATAATATGTTATAGAAAGAAAGATTGCTCGAGAATAATATAAACATTCTTTTTTTAATTGCGCATCTTAAGTATTTTTCTTAAATTTCTTTACCATAGTCTTAAATATTCGAATTTAAAATATTTTGATGTATGTGATAAGTGTCTCCCCGGTTAGCGTAGTTGGTAGCGTGCGCGCCTAGCAATCCGGGGAGTGCGAGTTCGATTCCCCATCTGGTCGGATTTTAAAAAATCTGAAAATGCAGGACTGGATGCCCATTGTGTTGAGCAATTGTCTGACAAACGATTCTCGTGAATCTAATCTGTCAAGACGTCGTCTTCACATTGCGGAGATCCATATACTCTACTTTCAGAGGGGATTTATTCATATTGAGTGGATTCATATGCTCCACTTTGGGAGCGAACATGGTATAAAAAAATGTGATAAGAATTAAAATATTTGAGATACGAGCCGTCAAGCGACCGAAGTTTTGCTTTAAAATACGAGCAAAAGTTGAGATACTAGGAACGGCCGGCTGCAGAAGACCCACCTGCTAACTGCGTCTCGTGCGTCTTGCATTATCCCACGCATCCCCCAGTGTGCTTGTCTACCTTGCTGTCGAAGCATCTTTGATCTTCTAGTTTTTCTAGGGCTTAGTGCTTTTTGCTTTTTGTGTATTTACATACTTTATCACATTTTTTTTTATAACCATGGATCCGAAGAAAGTGAGTGGAAAGGTCAGTGCTCAGAAGAAGATGATGTATATTGAATTAAAGCGTGAAATCATAGAAAAAAATGAGCAAGGTCTACGAGTAGATGTCTTGGCGAGGCAGTATGGGCGTAGTACGTCAACGATATATACTGTGCTTAAACAGAAGGAGTCCATAAAGGTATAACGCCAGCTAAGGGCGTTACAATAATTTCTAAGCTCCGAAGCTCTTTCCGTGAAAAGTACACTCTCAGGAACTGACGACCTAGGAGTTGCAAAAGTTACAGTCTCAGCAGCATACGGAGGTTCTGCAAGAAATAGGTTTCGAGGAAGAACCAGAGGTGGAGGATGTTATCTCTAGAAGTGAGATTTTGGGAATGTGGGAGAGAGTTTCGCAGTTCGTAGAAAAGAAGCACCCCGAAAAAGTTGCAACTGGTCGTGCATCGGAGCTATTAAATGACACTTGCCAAACTCATTTCCGCATTCTGCATTCTGAAAGGGAGAAAGAAACAAACTTCCTTGGATAGCTTTTTTGAATCCGGCGAAAAAGGCAAAAACCAGTGACTAAAATTAAGCAAATAGTAGCATTTAAGTTGTGTGTCAGTTGCATTTAAGTGACCAAAATACAAATTCAGTTTAAAAAAGTAGTTTATTTCCTTACATTCTTTTTTATTTTGTTTTTATACAATATTTTTCATGTATAAATACATTTTCGTTATTCAAAAACACGTAACAAGAACAACTGGGGTAGCATTTTGAGGGCTGGAACGGATTAATGTAATATTAATTAATTTCAATGGGGAAAATATCTTTGAGATACGAGCAAATTGACATATGAGCAAGGTAACGGAACGAATTAAACCCGTATCTCGAGGTATCATTGTATTCTGTAGCCCTTCTTTAAAAACTTGTACCAAACATTTTCCAGTTCATTTTCCCGACTAAATATTAAGTATCAGAAACTATTTGCATGACAGCAGCACGCATGACAGCTGCGCACCGGACAAGTGCTCACATGACAAGTACTCGCATGTCAAGTGCACGCATAGACAACCGCGCACACGACATCTGCGCATACATTGAAGTGCTCACACTAACACAGAAATATTAGCACATTTTATACTTAATTTACGTCATTATAGTAAAGGTTGAGTTTTATATTTTATTTTAAATACTAGATAGTCACTTACTAATAAATGAATAGATCTGAGATAATGGGTATTTTCTGATTTCAATTTTAAATTTCTTTGTATGGGTGGTGATAAAAGTTTTTTATTTAATAATTATGGTTATAGTTTTGAGCTGATTTTTATATGTACCACGCGTAAATTAGTACAAATTCCCTATTTAAAGTATACCTTTATATTGTTGAGATCTATATACTCCATTTATGGTGCGAACATGGTAAAAATGTATAAATGGTTAATCAGGAAAAACAATTATTTAACTTCTATAAGCAGATCGTCTCTTATAATATTTATTTTTACTGTAATAAATACGCAACTATTAGATATATTTAATATGTTTTAAAACTAATACAGATTAAGTATAAAATATATTATGTGACACTAGTGATTTAGTAGAATTCAAATAATTTGTTTATTTATTGAGAAGGCGGTTGTTTCTAGTGAAAACAACATGAATCAATAGACAGATAGCCCGCCAGTATATTGAGTTTGTTCTGTGATAAACTAGTTTGCAATAGATGACGTTGGATTATTTTTTAAGTTGATAAAAGGCAGCGCCGAAGTAAACAGGTCTTAGGTGAAAATAAGCACCGGAAGCAAGTTTGTTTTAGAAAATAATAGTGACACAATTTCCGCGACGTCGTGTTTTCCTCGCAAGAAGGACATCGGACGCCCGTTATATTTCCTTATAAACTTGTTGGAAAAATATTGCGGTGGAAGGAAATATCACAGGCCCGCGGTGCTTAAAATCATTACGGAGTGCTTTTTATATACAATTATTTTTACATCAGGATTTTTTAACTTTGTTATTTTGTCGAAGCATTAACGTCACTCTCTGTGCATAAAATTTTGGAATAGGGGTATTTTATAATTCTCGTAACTTTACTCTAACCTCAGCGGAAATATATTTTTAGGAAAACTTCATTCGCATATTGTAAATATTTTGAATATCCGATTAAGAGTATGGCAAATCACTTTTTAATCAAATTTGCAATCATTTAAGGTGAGTTCTCACAATATCACTTTCATCGACCGACGAGTCGTTCAACAAAAATTGAAGACGTCTTTTTTTGGTCCTCCATTTCAATAGAAATTGTTCAACACTTTCAGTTTTAAAGTGTAATCGAAACAGTTGAACATTACAATACATTACGCACAAGTAATAAACATTCCGTCATTTGTTGTTGGTTATCGCCTACTGAAAGTTAACTTGAAACGTATGATCTTCGGTCGACTGTCAAGTTTATTTTCAACTGATCATACTATGCGTTTATATGACGCATAATTGCTATTGGCGCCACATCAAAACTGATAATTTTTGTCAGTTGTGTGTAATATAGTGCTCCAACTGCTCTGATCCCAATTATTTAACTAAAACTGTTGATCAATTTCTGTTTAAATGTGGGAAAAAAAACTGATTCAAGTCGTACTCAATTTATGTTGAACGACTATCATCGGTCAATGACAGTTAAAGCGAAAGAACACGCCTTTAGCTGCTATGTTTCTCAACTTCCTAGCTGACAATATTGCCTAGCGTTTAACAATAAAACATAGCATTGTTTAAAAATATACTACCTTTAGTATTTATTGTACGTGTCATTTACAAAAAAATCAAAGACGGAAACTATCGTCGTTATCATTTTACGCTGATATTCGAACAATGAAAATTATATCATTATTTGTCAGTCGAATGGTTTATTAAATCTATTTGATACAAAATGACTATTCGTATGGTAATTGACCTACACCAGCGTTCCCCAACTACTGAAATACTGAAATAAAAATGATTTTTTATGTAATATTTTTTAATCTTTTATTGTGATAGATGGACGTAGCTATAACTAACAAATATACATATAACAGCCTGATACAATTAAAATTTAACAAAGACAATCGGTTTTTTTCAACAAACTAATGCGAAACCTGCTGTTCACAATCACAAAATACTCATTATCTCAAAAAAAAAATTTAGTAAATGAATATGTATTGTTTAAATAAAACCAAGTATAAAATGTCTCAATATTAATTTCTGTGTTAGTGTGAGCACTTCAATGTGTGCGCAGATAGATTTCTTGTGAGCACTTGCCATGGGTGCAGTCGTCATGGAACCGATCTATACACGTCGTTATAGTCGTTTACACTATCGATAAAGTCATCTGTGCTATCTATCATCCACTTATTCGTATGTTTTGCTATTGTTCTTACCTGCCACGTTAGTAACCCGGTTATAATCATAATCCAGTCAGAGATAATGTATTTTATTCATCAGGAACGTCATGGGTGTCAATACTAATAAACAAAAACTTGACTAAAAATAATAAGGGAAGAATATTTGCCACCATTCACTAATTCAACAAATGTGTGTGTATTATGTGATCTGTTTTCATAAATATTATGAATACTGAAAAGTTTTAAATGCAGAAAAAAACTCAACTGTATTTTAACAGCAGTTTTCTAGATCTAGACGCTCAGTATACTAAGATTAAAAAATCAGCACTGAATTCAACATTCAAATTTTTTTTTATGAGTTGGGAAATGTTTAATAATCATAATGTGAACATAATATACATTATGAAGCTTAAAAAAATAATGATATTACAATTCATAGAATAGTAAACGAGTGCTGAAAACAACGCCGTCCCAAAGCGCTCGCTTATATAAATTTATAAAGCCATATTATTCTGCTCGAGTATTTAGTTTTTAATAATGTATGATAAGCTAACATTATGAAATAAGCATATTTTTTCCATTGAAACCATTAGAGAAAATTCTTAAGAAATATTATTATTTTTTATATAATAGATTTTACATATAATATAATAGTAATACTATGATAATTCAAAATGAATACCACTATTGTATCATTCATATAAAAATGGCAATAATGAATTGTTTGAGCCAATTTTTCAGACAGATACAGCTGCAAGTGCCAGCATTTTCAGATTTATGAAATACAACTTTGAAAATTGACTAGCGTTCAGATTGGAGATGTAGCCTTTAGACGTTATATAGAATATAACTTGTGCACCGAGGTTAGCGAAATTCTGTTTTTCAAGAGTTTTAGGGGTTCGTTTAGAGAAATCATTGGCGTCCAATGATTAGAACGATAATCTATTCAGTTTCATATGTAATATTACTATTTTGTTGAAAATTGCGTGATATTGACATCCTATAAATCAGGGTTTCCAAACTGCCGGTCTGCGAATGGTTGTCATTAGAAATAAGTGCACTACAAGTAATATAGAAACAAGGTACACGAAGATTAAATTAAGTGTAGAAATGAAATATATCTTTTATCAACAGTTATTGAAACTATATCATACTTAATTATAATGACCAACAAAAAGATATTTTAAAACAAACCGGAATACTATCCAATACCAATATGTGCATATTTTATATATAATTTCACTGATGACAACTTATATATCAAGCTCATGTAGAAATGGCAGCTGGAAGCCTGGAAGCACAACGCTCCCAGTGAAATTAAGATTAGCAAAAGATCACCTCAGCATAAACTTTTTGGTAAGTAGATACGATAATATCATATGGTGATTTTGATCGAAATATTTCTCTATACTTGCAATTAGAAGTGGACGTGTTAAAATAATTGGTGTTTTAATATATTAAACCTATAATAATGAATGCTGAAGGTGTTGTTCACATTTACTATGACATGAACTTTTCTTTACGAATATTTTGTTTTTACCGCTCTGGAAATTCGGACGACCTGTGTGATACATATTCCATGCCAGAGGCGTGCGGTGACTTTAAAACTAGAGGACGCTGACAAAAAAACGACATTTTTTTTTTTGTTTCAAAATCAATTTTATTCTTCGCTCCTTCTGGCAAAATTTGTCGATAAATATATCAAAAAAAAATCATTATTTTTTTCAAATAATACTAGAGCTAGAGCTTTGGCTGTTTCTGATGAACGCTTTTACTCTTTTCAATGTCGAATATAATCTTTCAGCCGATGCGTTTATGGAAATCAAAATAAATTAATTATCTCAAATCAAATACTTCTACCACAATTCTCTTAGTTCGTCTTTTACAATTAATTCTTTAATATATTTCATGGATTCTGAATGAAAGTCAGGCGTCGAGAACATATAAAATAATTCACTTTTAACTTCATGAAATTACAATATTTTCCCTAAGATAGCTGAAAAGATTTCAACACAAAATCTGGAAAAATCCTTTTTAAATATAATTTGATAGGTCTCTGAATATTGTAAAGTTATCTAAATGGGTGCTCAATTTTATGTGTGATTCACTAAGTAGATCAAGTAACTCAACATAATCTCCCCCATTCCGGAGCAAATCGCCTTTTTAGTATATTTTCAATTAAACAATTGCAATCATTATTAACCACGGCTTTAAACTTAGTTTCGTTATTACTTTGGCCATCCATATTAAGGGCCATTTTAAATAAGAATTGAATCTTATATGTAGCGGAACACTGCATTAAAAATAGAGAAATTAATTTTGACAAAAGAAGTTTGATTCAAAGAAAATAAAAAAAAACTGACAGAAGGATCCTAGTATATCATAATCGCATGCCTAAGCAACAACATCATAAACTAAGGAGACTTATAAAACTTTAATAAAAGATATTCAGAAATAATCCATGGACCACACGCCACCGCTCCTTGCGTGTACTCAGACGCGCCTGGGTGTCTATAATAAACTCTACCTAAGAACTAGTTTGACAGTTATGTTATAATGATTTGGTATTTGAATCGACTGACGGACAGCGGCCGTACTGTCAACTTACAAGATACAATAAAAGTGAAAAATACTAATCTAGAATATCAGCTACATTAATTGCACGGCTTAGTGCAACTATGCTAAAATCCAATTAAAATCCAACAGTGAGTAAATTATAGTAGTCTGAAAAAAATATTTTAGACTATGAAGAATCAATCACGAATAGGTCCATTATAAAAATATATACATAAGACACGCACACAAAAATATTTTCAATTATCTTTTTCTTCTCTGTATATTTTCTAATGATCTTCTCTGTGGGCCATTATTTGCGACATATACGCTTGTGTTTTTACTTAGAAGGGTAGTATACTAGTGCTCCATCAATGCGTATTAGTAGGATGCGTAATTGGTATAAAAGTGATGTGTTATGCGTGTAATTTTAGGCAAAAATGTGAGGAATCCATTGCAATAGTTAAATGCAAGAAACTCGAATTTCAAAACTATGGGAATCCCCAAGAATCTCCCAGTAGTTGGTGGTATTAAATATAAAACTCATGAAATTATTAATAATTTCTATTTTTTAGATCGCGCAGTACCGCTCGAGAGTTCAGCAATTTGTGAACAAGAAAGAGCAAACGTATGCTCATCAGTACGCCAGGAGATAATTTAATGTATAACCGATGAGCATAATAATTTGTAAATAATTAATTACATCAATTCTTCTCACATCCGGAAATGGTCAGTCGGATATGACCGCCGACGGCGATGTTTTCACGAAACGGTTTATGTGAACACTACGATACGTTTCGACGAATTAATAATCCAACGCACAAAGACATTTTCATATTCATAGTTATATTATAAATAATTATATTACATTGGAACAGTGTCCGATTTAATTATTCCCATAACATTGAAATGGACTATATGTATTTAAATACCCAAAACAATAACGTAATGTGACAAAACACTATTCAATTGATCCTGTTTAATGAAAATTTAATTTATACTCAAAACTCTGTGAAATCAATTCCTATGTAGAATCCCAGTAGCCCCTTTAATAATAAGAAACGATTATTTTATACGGGTGAATCAGTATTTACATACATAAAATATTTTTGAAATAAATCGATTTATAACTAGAACTTTGGTTATGAGCATAACTCGTTCCGAAATAGTTCGTAACACGTAACAAATATAAATCTATGAGAATTTATGATTACCTTACTCGCGATAATTATATTTTCTATAAATTAATGTGAAATAACTTGTGTGCAAAAACAAAACTGCATACAAAATCCATTTTACATGTAATTTATTATGTTGTGGAATGTTGCCTAGCAAAATCAGGTCGTTCGTATCGAAATAAAAAATGATTAATTTCATGAGCATACGTGATATTAAAAGAATAATAAAATATCATGCGACAGCAGAATATTGAACATGTTTCGTGAAGAAAATTTTTGAACAAATCTTTTAAGGCGTCATTTATTATCAGTATATTAATGTTAACTCAGTGGCCGAGAGGTAGGCATTCATTCTTCGATGCCGAAGGTTACGGGGTATTGAATTCCAAAATTGGTAAGGATTTTCAAAAAAAAAATGTAGGAATATATTGATTTGTAATTGGTGAAGCTGTTGGGGTGAGAACCAATTCATTAAAAAAATATTGTGTGAAGATTCATATGCTATACCTTCGGAGCGAACACAATTAAAAATAATCTACTGTTACACGTATGCTTAAGTTTTGTCATATTTAGCGTTTCTCAGTAAATAATTATAAATTGATTAGTTCATCAAATATTAAAGCATTCCGAAACATGTCTCAACTTAAAAATTTGTGAAACTTCATGGTGTAAAACAATATATTACTAGAGAGTAAGCTGATTTTTAACCTGCTCCTCTTCTTAATCTCTTATTGAATTATTGAACATTCACTACTTCGTTAGTAATTCTCTGTTCAGACATTCGAAAAACATGCAGTCTCTTATTCCTGGATGATTGAACTGGTATTTTTATATTCCTTGCAGAGCGATACTATTCAAAATATACCTATTAAAGAATTTATTTGCAACTACAGAAAAAAAATCAATAATTTTCTGGTAGTTTTTATTTTAAAATCGTGGTTAAGTATTAGAGTGAAGATAAAGAAATAGGTAAGATATAGTATTTTGGTTGAGCGATTGGCTGACAAACTTATAGAAAGTTAATCTATTATTAATTATTAATTCTTCACTTAATACCAGACGTGCAACGATAAAAACTAAAAGATAAAAATGTGGTAACATAATTAATATCAGAAAGATTTCCTTTAATTGTGCATTCAAAATGCTCGACATAGGAATTTTCAAAATTATTTAAAATTCATAAACATTCAGACAATATTAATCGAACGACGATATGAGCACCCTTCATGTATATTTTACTCACATACAATGTTGTAATTTAAAATCGATTTTCTTCAAGCTCAGCCGATACTTGTAATATTTACACATCAATGGGAATGTATGCCTATTTTGGCACGCATTCTTTCAACGTACGCGCGGTCTAATAGAGAAATTTGCTAACTAGCCTGCCAGTGGTAGGCCAATACGGAGGGCAATGCTTGAAAATTGCCTGTTATGAAAACCTTTCAGCAAAGCGAAAACTCTTTTCTTTCAAGTTCTGTCTTTATTTTTATCTGTTTTGTTCTATTCATTTAATTAATATCACTTTTTTTAATTTATGCTATGTTGTGAATGTTTTGAACTTATAATTGCCATTGTTTTCAAGGTAGAAAAGTAAGTTGAAATATTAAATTGATATATTTTGCTGACAGGCACCGTAAGCCATAAAAAACAGTGATATTAAAAAAATAAGTTATATTCTAAGCTTCTTTTACTTATTCTAAAAACTTTTTGAATGATACATTTATAATTACACCTAAAAGTAATAGTTCATCGTTTATAATAAATAAGCACACAGAAACAATTATTATTATATGTACCTAAGAGATGTGTTTTTATGGAGAGAATTTCAATCCCAAAGCCAACACTATTAAAGGCGCAATTATATGTAATTTAATTTGAAGACGAGAAAAATCGTTTGTTACCAGACAATAAATTATACTTAATTCTAGATATTCATAAAGGTTAAATGTGAAGTGACGTTTGATAGGTGAGCGATCGAACAAAGTATATTCCCATTCTAATACGATAATTTACACTCGTTTCGTAACGGCTTAAGAATCACAAAGATGATCACGTGCATCCATTACTCCTCAGATCCTGATTATCCCTGAAACGAATGACTGATTATTGGGAGTATTGGCAGTTCTAGATACCTGGGGGTCCACGTAATGGGAGTTTACATTTCATAAACTGAACTAGCAATTCGAATATGAATAGATAGAGCAACCATGGTTTTCATGCAAAACATCTGAGAACAAGGTAAACATTAATCGTCAACTGTTTGATACATGCATTCTAGAATTGCTGATTATTCATGGATGGAAATCATGCAACCTAACAAAAGAGCAAAGCAATCGTATACTAAGCTTTGAGCAGATGCTTGGGGTGAATTCTAGGGAAACGTTGGTGTAACTTTGGAACGCAAGAAAACGAATGATGCCATAGACTCACCACTACAAGAGCTAACCTACATAAAACACTGGATCTCAAGCAAAACGACGCAAAAATAGTTAAATGTAAATGTATTTAGACAGTGGTGAAAAAGGGCACTCTAGTAATAAAATGTATGTAAATTAACAGTAACTAGTTAAATTATTTAAATAATTGAAGGAAAAAAATGTGTGAAATTAGTCGATCACTGAGTCGAAAATTGATGAAAAATTTATAGAAGGTTCAGCAAAAGTAAAAAAAACATGATATCTCCTCTTATGCAACACATATTGATAATAACATAGCGATTAAGCCGAACAGCAATCACCTTTCACAGTTTGGAGTAGAATTAATGTACACACATCCAAAATAAACATTTAAGAAAACAAAATAATAAGAAACAATATGGAAAGAACGTCTATCGCATAAGTTATTTCGGAAATGACTGGTTGTGTTACATTATACAACCAGCATAAGGTAATAAATAATATAATAAACCATTATATTGTCCGACGAAGCGAAAAACCAAATTGGATACAAGTATTTCTTTTCGCTTTTAAATTATATTCTAAGGCGATTGTTGTGTATTTAATATTCATATATATTAATTAATAATAATAAAGTAGGGCTTATAGAATATTTCGTTATTGGTAGATGTATCCATATTATTATAATTAATCAATATAGAACTCGCAATTAATATATCCGCCCAGAAAAAATATTAATACAGAAAGAGGTAAACTATATTATCTCATATTACGTCGTTGTCAAATCTTATTTATCGTATTTAACAAATACTTTCATGAATAATAATATGCAACCTCTATAACTCGAATTTCAAAAAGTTGACAAGCTTGTGTATTTATCAATATGGAGTTATAAAAAATATAAAAGTGTAGCAACTAAAATTCGATTTACATAAGCTTTCATGATCGCATACTTAATCACTTGTGCAATACTACGCACTATCAGCAACTTTTACTGAATTTAAAAGTATATTCGAAACAACACCTAAAGAGAAATTCCAAGTTTAAGTTGGAGAACGATCAAACTTTGATTAATATTAGGTGTACCGGACGAAAATGACGTATTTTTAAAATACATCGATAGATCTTTATTTGTATTCATTTTTTTAACATCCACAGCGTCTCATCTTTTGCTTGTGGATTTATACCCCCAGATCAACAGTTTACCAATATTGCAGATTATATGAATATCTTCAAAAAAAATGCAGCAACTACAACTAAAAAAATGAGATAGTCTTCGAGAATCGTTACCAGTTGCCAATGCCAGAGATGGTTCAAAGAATTCAAAATAGAAATTTTAGTTTTAAAAATAAAAAAGTGAAAGAACAGTAAATGTGGATAATGATGTGTTGCAGGTTTAAATTAAAGCAAATTAAACACAAATCATACAGCAAATAGCAGACAAGCTCGGATCCTCCTGAAGTAGCTAGCGTACAGGAACACTTTAAAAAATAGGCAAAACAATAAAACAGAGCGTGTAGAGGTATCTATACGGTAGTACGCAATTACTGACAAAATTAACGCTGTGCGAATTGAGTATGTCGTGACTTAATAAGAAATAAAAGAAGAAAAATTAATATTTTTACAACATCTTGTGACTGGCGACGAAAAGTGGGTATTATACTCTAATTCGGGGTTTGCCAAACTATGTTACGCAGAGCCTGACTAGGTGTTCCGCGACGATATGGAAAGTTTTTATACACTACAATACATTCAAAGATTTTCTATTCCAAGATTAACAAAACGGTTAGCCGTGCTAATAAATATTGTTCATAAATCTGAATATTCAGCATATCAGTGTATAAATTCTAGAAGTCTGCGGGAAAGTTCATAAGTATGTTCGTGTTGTTTTTTTAACCATAAAATTTGATCGACTTTGAACTGAAATTTTTGTTTATCAATCACATGTTATAAGGCACTGGTTTTTAACCAGGGGTAAGCACAATTGGGGGTGCGGGACAAGCCCATAACAATATAAATTATTAAAGTTTAAAGCAACACCTAATTATCGCAATATATGTAGTAAAATATATCTGTGGACGAGCGCTTAATCTGTGATTTTGTAATTTTCGTGCCTTTTGTGAATAAATCGGTGCTGCTCATACCGTGCTTCTATATCACACCGAAATACGATGGCTCTCTAAGGGTCGCATGCTTAACAGGGTGTTTGAATTGTGTGAAGAAATTATTCAGTTACTGACTATTCAAAACTGTGATTTAGCAAAAGATTTTGAGAGTAAGGATGCGATTCTGAGACTAGCCTACTTAGCAAATATATTTAGCTACTTGAACGAATTGAATATATCAATACAAGGATTTGGTAAAAATATAATAAAAGCTTTTCATTTATTGGAAAATTATATATTTGGATACATCGAGTTGAAAATGGGAATTTTGCAAATTTTCCCTTGCTTGATTCAATTGTTGTGGAAAATGAAAAAAATATAATTATACCCGACACTGCAATACATTTGAAACAATTGAGCGAATCATTCAATGGATATTTTTCTACTGGAAATATTACCAATTCCATTTCTATATCACTTTTATTATTTACCAGATCTGGCTCCTTCGGACTATCACGTATTCAGGTCGATGAAGCATTATTTGTCCGACAAAAAAAATCGTAACATAGAAGACGTGAATTGGCATCGACGAATACTTCGCGTTAAAACCTGTAAATTTTAATTTTGAATGTATTCATAACTTATTAAACAGATGAGAAAGGGTGGCATCTACTGAAGAAGAATGTATTATCTGAAAAAAGTAAGATAATAAAAAATTTATTCAGTTCTAACCATTTTATTTAAAATACGTCAGTTTCGTCCAGTATATCTTTTTTAAGTAGATCTTTTGACGGAAAAGGTGCGTACATTTTTCCTTACTTATGATGTCGCCTTGTCGAGGTCTTACTGTATACTCATCACAAAATATATTTTAATTAAGTAAAACTCTGGTTCACCTACTGCGTGTATGACCTGTTTCTTCCCCTTCCTCGTTTTTTGCTAGCTCGCGTAATAGGACTCAGCGCCTCCGAAATGCATTGAACGGCCTCAAAATGCTTACAAAATTACAAGTTTCTCGTTTTAACTCGCTTATTGCAATTATTAATTTCATCCACCAAATTCCTGAACGTCCCCTCTAGACCACCCGAACGCCCCGCATTTTTTTTTTTTGAACCGCTCATTTTGGGAATCTTTGCTCTACATTATACATGTCATTTTTCGATATTAATTTAAATAATAGAAATGCCCGTTGGTCGATAGTTTAATACTGACGACAGAATTGAGTTTGATTTTTAATGTTAAATAAATGAACGAACACCAACAATAAGAAATGCAATGACTATTCTCAGGGAAATCTGTCAATATCTTCGCTTGAGAGAGCGAGTTCAAAAGAATTAAATTCAATAACTTGAGGAATAGGGTATGTATGTCTAGTTCACTTGATATGTTTTTAAAGCTAAATAAATTATATTTATGCTATTGTATAATTGTGTAATGTTCTCAAAGTGTGAAATAGAGTAACTGAATTTTATTGATTGTATAGAATATTGTAACTGAAGAATAGTGGACTAATTGTAAATAAATTAACGAATACAATGTAAAAAACAAACATTTTTTTATGAATAGGACGGCAGCACCATTAAAACTTCATTTCTGTTTCTAATTCACAATATATAAAACGACGCAATAAAAATTAAATTAGATACACCGCATATTACATAATATTGTTATTATGACAGTTGGCAACGGCCCGACAAAATCGTCACAATCCATTGTATTATTTTTAATTAAATTCATCAAGACACTCGGTGCACGGTGCATGACCTATTGGACTTTTGTTACTTATAACTTATATTATAATTACAAATCCACATTATAGGCAAAGTATTGGGAGTTGCAATCCGGGACTGACTTTACAAACTCGGGTTTCGGAACATTCATTACCGGAAACGAATTTGAATAACAATTTTGTGTTATACAATATTATTTTAAACAAGAAAAAAAAGAATATTATATATCTTAGAATCAGAAGTAATATTTTTGGACTCTATATAATAGTATATATTCTAGGAGTAACGGGAGTGGAGGTAGCTTATCACGAATTTATTGGAATAAAGTCATGTCCTGAAGTGGAATAGTCAGAAATTTAATCCTTGAAAGTTGGAATGTTGGAAAAGAGGCAAGATTGTTTTTTAACGTAATGCAATTGATGTATCGTCAGGTAGACAGATGGGAGGTTTGTAGTTCCAATTTTAATGGTGTCAAAAAAATACGTTTATATTGAAATAATTCTACAAATAGTTAATCAATAAATATTGATATTGAGTATCGATAAGAAAATAACAATATTCAATAAATACTGCCAGTTGTTTGTTACAATGGCGCAAACCACGTCAGATGCAAAATATATGAAACTTTCGATATTAAATAATGGACTAATTATAATTAAACGAAACAATTGATTAGAAACTTGGCATCGTTTCCATTGTGTGAAATAATCGCAACGGTTAAGTCGTATACGAACTACGGTTTTTCACTTTTGTAGTAGGTAGATAATGCATCCGAACATCGAATGAAATGCATCTCGGCTGTCGAAGTAAATTGAAGCCGTAGCATAAAATCCGTAGTTTTAAATTGAAAACGATGACCCTTAAAATTTATTATTATTACACACATTAAAGTGCTTTAAATATTGACAAGATAGTATTACAAATCTTATTTTTTTTCTGGAAATCCATTAACAATATATATGTATTACAAATATATAGATTAAGCATGTTTAAATTTTTGAAAAAAATATTTTTTTAATAATGATAAAGACTGGTTTCAAAAAATAACAAAATATACTATACTCACTAAAATGTTCGATACTCATTGATATGCCATATATTTAATGAAAGAAATGAATTTTATATAATCGAATTATTTATATTGATACGACTGCGTTTGATTATATCAGTCAATTTCTCTTTCGATCTCAATTGATGTACATATTTTTTTATTTTTAACATACATCATTTAAATAGTGTTACCTACATCTAGTTTTGATCTCAAAATTAGCATACGTTTCTTTTATTATTTGATTTAAATATTCCAAAATAAAAGCAGAAGTAAGATTGATTCTATATTATTAACAAGCGTTTTATTATTTTATAATTTATTAGTTGAAACGTCAATATATTAGAGACTAATTATTGATTGGCTGTTTAAAAATACTAACGGAATTCGTCTGCGTTTCATATTTATAAATATAGATTACTTGAAACTGAGACATGTTTTATTTAGTTCATTAATTCAAAAAAATGGATACGTCAGACTTTTTTTATATTTATAAAACGAAAATATAATATGAGCACACATTTTTTTAATTATTCAATTTTCTGATACGTGCGAGTTTGATTCTATACGGCAGATGGAAATAAACACTTATTTCTTTTGTATTTCCCATAAATAAAATATAAAAGAGTGATGTAACAAAAAAGTGATTCGTTACGATGTAAAGGTAGTTATAAATATTCATTAACAAAGAACGAACTAAAACAAGATCGTATTTTGCCGCACTGTTGAGCAAGTGGGTAATGCATTCTTTTGCACAAACTGTGTACGTAAATTGTTGCAGTTTTATGTTATATGTGGAAAGAGTTTGTACAAAGAGGAATGAATTTAAATATTGTTTTTACATTTTCCAAAGGATTGTTACAATTTCATCGTTTTCAGATTAACTGCCAATTAAACTTTTTTTTATTAGTTACTACACACCACGTTTTTCTCACCATCAGTTTTAATATCTACATTATAACTTACAAATAAATTTATCTATCATCAACTTTCACAACATACTAAACACTACAACTTCGATGATTTTTTTTTATTTCATGTCTGCTACAACTGTAAAGTATATGGATCTCCGCATTTAGAATATTTTACCTCATGATTGGGATATATGGATCCTCGTAATGTGAAGACTCACTTATCTTGGCGGATTGTTTGATCATAATTGACTGTAAATTTCTCAACCTATTAGGCACTACGTCTTGAATCTTTATTGTTCTTTGAAAACTTCGAACCCCCCCCCCCCCCCCGACGCTGAAGTATGCGCGCTTTCCCGAGTAAGCATGTTTCTTCTCTTAAAAAATATCGGCGATCTTAAAGACCGCTCCGTTTTCCACATTCCTTTTAAGTAGCTGATATGTTGGTGCAATGGAAAACGATCGGGAGGTAACAGGCAATGCCCAAATAACTACATGATGGCCATACATATGTTCTATATTGAAAATAGATTTGGCCAAATAATTAAGATCAGATTAACAAATAATTTGTGTTTAGCTAAGCGAAAAAAATTTCGTTAAAACAAAGTACAATTTTAATTTCATCAAAGTAAGTACGAGTATATTTGTTTTCTTGGCAGTGTCAGGCAACAAACCTACCAATGAATATTTTTTATAATTCAAATAATTTACACATATTCCGTATAACGAGACTTCATCGTAATTTATGTTAAGTTATGTTTCGCATACAATGATGACATGTGTATTAACCTAGTCAAGTATGGCAGTATTTTTAAGACTACAATTCATCCAATAAACTAAGGAAACTGCAATTATAATTATGCATCATTTCAATTCAGTTATCTATGATATAGTAGTATCCTTTATAAGACTTTATCGGCCTATCACCTTTATATTTAATGACGCGTTATGATGTTTGGTTGTCTCAAAAGAATGTAATCAAACGCAAGAATTACAAGAAAATGATTTAAGAAAGATTTCTCTACGTGTATATACACATTTTTTGTGTACAATGCCGATCACATAAACACCCGGTGGCATTCGATAACATAATATAAAGAGAAAATGAATGTAACATACGACAGACACGATTTAGGTAAGTCTGTATGCGAAGCCGTGAGAAATATCTATTGCCATCCTTTTCGATAACACTTCATAATTTTATTGATAGATTTCTGAGGATAAGCTCTCAATATAATAATACATTATTTATTATTTATAATGAGATATGGTGAATCACTTATAAAGATTGAAGGCTTTAATTTTAATGTGAGATCAACTGAAATATTATTAACGTTACGAGCATTACCGAGCAAAATATTGAGATTTTCAAAAAGACCGAATGAATTGTAGTAAATTTTTTTTACAGAAACTTGAATATTTATATTATGTCAATAATAGCAATTCGCCACTGCAAACATTATTTCGTAAATTATTAGCATGACATGAATTAAATACAATTTGACAATAAAACATAATTTATTAGTAATCAATGTATTGCAGAAAAATGCTTTTAGAAAGCGTATTTTTTTAATATCTAAACATCTTTATAATTACAGTGATATCTAACATGGTTCGTTTATTCGGTTCAGTTCTAAGAATTTTTGAAACCCTACTAATCGAGTAACTAAATATGTACATACAAAAGTTATTTCAACGCTCAATTTCATTTTTGACTATACAATACGCTGAGACGTTGAAAGACGCTGACGTGACATTGTTTCAGTAGTCACGCAGTAGTCACGCAGTAGTCAGCATTCTGGCAGTCCATACACTCATAGGTACACATTTATATATATAATTAATATTTTCGACTGATGGTGCTTGATGGAAATTGATTAAAAATTCTAAATTATTTAAAACTGGTAAACTTC
>JAGVSQ010000821.1:0-33984 GCA_022683975.1 Rhyacophila evoluta
ATTGTCTGACAAACAATTCTCGTAAAAAATAATGTGTCAAGTCGTCTTCACATTGTGGAGATCCATATACTCTACTTTCGGAGTAGATTCTTCACTCTGTGTAGACCCATATGCTCCAATTCGGGAGCGAACATGGTATATAAAAAAGAAAAAAAAATAGAATATATTTAAACATTTATTTATTCTAATCCGTTTTTGGCTACACCACTTTTTAAGTGCTTTATGATATATTAATCGAAACGATAGTCCGTTTGTTTTTGTTATACATTGTCGAATTAAAGTGATACTCTCTGATAGTTGGGCAGCAAATATCTCAATGCCGCTGATAACTTGTAATCTAAATTATTATTTGAATATTAAACCTGTCAACATTTGCGTGATACAGTAATGTGTGCATATTATACAATCACGTGTCTGTCGTCAAATGAGATACGGATTTCGCTTAAGTTTCCATATTACGCCGATAACTTAGTCATCTTTATTATCGTCTTGAAGATAAATTATCTGTATTAATGTTATTTGCGTATTTTTTATTAATTGATATTAGGCTAAAATGTAACTCATCTTTACAGCCGAGCGAATTTAAATTTGTAATTTTTTGTTCAATTTGACGGCAGATAAGCGCACTTGCTGGTTAAACTCACTGAACTTATGTTTATGAAATCTTATGGGGTCTTACAGTTGCATTCAAATTAAAAAAGATGTAGAAAAATAAATGGTCACTACGACGGATTAGGATGAACGATAAAAGTAATATATTTTAAATGGTTAGACTCGATTGCTAAACGTATTTTTAAATAGGTATTCATTTTCTTTTTTTTTCAGCATTTTCAGTTTTAAGGTATATACGTATACTTGCACATCATTCATCTCTGCATTTTTGCTATATAATCAAAGATATTTAATTTTTTTAACATGTTCCCTCCTAAAATGCAGCATATGGATCTACACAATGTAAAGATATCCACTCCGAAAGTGGAGTATATGGATCTCCACAATGTGAAGACGTCTTGATTGGTAGTTGTTAGTCAGACAATTGCTCAACCCAATAGACATCCAGTCCTGCATTTTTAGATTTAAAAAAAAAATAGGCAATTGAACCCGCGTTCCCCGAATTACTAGGCGCGCACGGTAACCTCTACGGGGAGATTTTAAATTAACAAGTTATAATTTTTACGTGAGTCTCATAATAGGTACAGTGGTTGATAAAATTAGGTTTCCTTATTTATTGTCTCACAGGGATATCCATGAGGTTGTCATGCGGATTCCATTCCCTTATCTAATGGATTTTAAAAAATCCGAAAATGCAGCACTTGATGCCCATTAGATTAAGCAATTTTTATGAAAAATAAACTCCCAAGTGTCTTAACATTGCGGAGATCCATATACTCTGTGAAAATTCATATGCTTCACTACCGAAGCAAAACCATTATTTTACCAAGTATATTGTTATTTTTAAAATTAGGTTCTTTATTGCGTATATATTGTAGAATATTTCTCTCGACCTAGAATCAAACTGTAAGTAACAATTCATCTTTCCGTTGCTAGTTGGGAGGAAAACGTAACACGAACCTACTTGAAAAGCCGATAAATTTATACAATAAATACCACTGTCTGTCTGAATAGATCTTGATAAATTGATTCTATAGTTTACTATTTGTATTAAGGGTGCGTCTATGATATTCGACGGTAGAAATTAGTTTCACAACAACAGATACAAAGGATATCATATCACAATACACAGTTGTCAAGAAACTGTTGTATTTCACGCATTATAATATATTGTTCGCTCAGATTTAGATATTGCCATTGTCCTGCAAACAGTGCCCTAGTAACTGAAACTGAAGTTAGTTGGGGACCTCGTAAGAAAAATAATGAAATAACCAACAGATTTATTCGAAAATTTGATGTAAATTATGCTCCATCTGTATATCGGTATTTTTTTTTGTAAAAAAAAAACATTGTCAGGTATAAACAAACAAATAATAATGTGCACACAATGAATAATCTTGAAGAAAAAAAGATAATTAAAACATTGCTCATGACGAAGAAGCACCTCGTATACATTACACGACTTTGGCCAAGGCTACGATAGATGCCGAGGTGGCAAAAGACAGCTGCAAAGCGTCGGTAACAGAGATGCAAAATAGCTATAAATTGGTGAGTGAGCAAGTGAGCATGTTCGGCAGAGCGACAACACGTTGTCGTCACAACTTGCTCACTCACATATTTATAGCTATTTTGTATAACTGTTGTCTTTACTTCTGTCGCTCTGGTACTGTAGCACCGGGCTTTTACGGATTATAAAAATCACCCTTCAATTATATTACATCAAATGTTTTGAATGATACTATTGAACAAAGTAATACTTTTTAATGTTGACATTAACAATATAAGTATTTGATTTAATGATATTGACTGAAGAGTTTATCTTTTCTTGTATTTATACGAGGCATGGTTTTGACATAAGCGATAAAAAATATTTTAAAACCATCAAAAAACCTCCAAATACGAAATAAAAATTATTAATATGTGACTTCCTGCAGTTGAGTTTTAGTGTAATATATTAATGATTAAACTTATTTCTAGAAAAAACTTCAAAAATATTGCACACTGACTGCAAATTAAAACAATTTTATTAAATATTTACAATTTGTCACAAAAAGTACGGAAAAATTAATCGAATAAAATTACTGAAAATTACGTTTGTTATAATTGAAAGTATGAAATAAAAATAGAAATTCATTTAATGAAAGTGATATAGTCTTTCCCATCTCCTTTTTTGTAAACGAGATAGTATTGTATCATGATAGTATCCATTATTTGAATTTGGGTATACATTTTGAGGTTAATTCACTAACATACTTGCCCCAGAAAAATGTAATTTCAAGCTATCGTGTACCCTCTGTACTTGGCCGTGGTATAAAATAAATTGGTTACTTCATATCACCAGGTCGATGCGCTACTAGCTTGCATCAAAGACTGCATTAATGTCTTATATGGAGAATGTGTTACGTGTTTATATTGCGACAAAAAGCTGCGAAAGCTTAGTAAAGGTGTGCCCCACCACCTGTGTCATGTCTGCCTTGCTTTTATACAACCCTCGTATCGTGGAACATTGTCACGCATCAAGTGTTTTATTTGCACAGGTAAATGTGTACCATTCACTCAGGTGGGTGGAGAATGTCCGTGCCTTTTAAAATGGATGCGATCACGCGGTTATTTACCGTATATTTTCCAATTGGAATCTCTCAGATGACATCGAAAATATTAAAATCAATATTCGAATACATGTTATGTAATATTTTAATATATTTTTGCAAACTCGTCTTCAAATTGAAACAGATTCATTTTTTATATTATTTCAAACTTCACGGCGAAATTTACGGTGGTATGTCTTTGTTCGTGTATTAGAGAACGAACCATGCAGCCACTTATTACTGAAGCTGCGACGCTGGACCTGGCTCGGCCACATATTGCGGTTACCTCAAGAGAGTCTGAACCTGATTTGCCTATTTTTTAAGCCGATCGATCGTCGGCGTCCCGTAAGGCCGATAAATACTATCTGCAGAATGTATTCAGCGAAGTTACGGGATGCAGGTATGACGCAAGAATACTGGCGGGCGACAGGAATTCTTAGAGGCCGCACGTGGTGTCTATATACTCCGCTTAGGGAGTGGATATAGAAGAAGAAGAATTTCAAACTATCTACCTTCTGATATTTTTATTTCCTATACAAATATATAATGATGCAATATTCTTCTTTATTGATATCCTATCCCTAATTTGAGTATATTGCCAACTCGTAGCGTCTCCAGGATTCTAAATGTTACCCGCCAGTCGCTATGTATCCTTGCATGTCACAATACTGCTTCATTTGGTCTTATACAGTCTACAAAATGTGACTTCAATTCACCTGCCCCGTACTTACACCTGGTCTTAATCAGACGTATCTCGGAGGTCTGATATCGAAAAGCGATCTACTTTATTCGACGGAAATGTCCCGAAAGTAAACATAATAAAACTTTAAAAATGAATTAAGCAAGCGGGATCGAGGTATTATAGAGGCATCCGCAGCATGTTCCAGCCAGTTTCATTGTCGCTATTTAACTTTACATACAACATAAAACCGAAATTTCAAAACATAAGAGAGCAAAACAAAATCTTACCAGCAATATTTGTGAAAATAATGCTTTTTGTTATCAGTTGAAATCTATCATGAAACATTAATATAAAAAACAATTTTCTTCTTACTATTTCGTATAAAAATGAGACGTGCAATATGGCAAAATTTCACTACAATAATTAAACTATACACCGCATATGCTACATCTTTGTGTATGTCGTTAAAAGTGTTTGACACTTATATGGTCAAGCCCAAAGTTCATGCCGTATACAAAAGGATTTCTCTGCCCTTGGCCCAGCGAAAGGTGACATCTACCGTGTTTTATAGCGCTAACTATCTGAGGGTGGTACTAAATCAGGTAACACCGCGTCGCCTCGTTGTCACGCGGCAATTATGTCCCGGTTTTCAGAGACACCCTTAAAACATTTAGAATTAATTTAGTATGGTTTTTTAACCACTAACTATGAATTGCTTGTATTTGAAAATATGCCGATATTAAATATTTTAAAATAATAATTGTATCGACTTTGATGTTGCCTTTCTGGCAATTAATTAATCGCACCACATTCGCTTACGTTAGAATATCTTTTTGACTAAGTTTTTACCGAAGTTCAATTTTAATTAGGTATTTTTAACCACAAAATTTAGAAATTACTTATATTAGAAATTTTGTTGATATTTATTGTATTTTTTATATAATACTTGTACTGGTTTAAATGTTCCCTTTTTGATAACGAATTAATCAGACCACTTTATTTGGCAGAACTGCTTGATTGAGGTTCTATTGATTAATGTTTATGATCCTTATTTATTTTTAAGGAATACTAAATCAATTGCTGAATTGATATGCTTAATGTAATGCGATATTATTACACATTAATATCATAGTTCTACAACCAAGGCTTCATCTAATATGTTTTTCCAACTTGATGTACATATAATAAACACTCTTCCTTTCCACAATATTCAGCCCTGAAACTACAGTCTTATCAGTTAGTATTGAAAATAATACGGTGTTTTCACCTTGAATGACTGAATCCTCCTAAATTACCTATGTATAGATCAAATATTTTTACTTATAGTGGACCTAGTGAAATAATTTTTAACGTTGTTGGACTTTGGTATGATATAATATATTATTATTTAAAATGTCTAAAAGTTAACTATGGTTATACAAAGTTCTTATTTATGTTAAATGAAATATACCAGTAATTCTCATTAATCGCTTTTGGATTACTTATCTCTAATGGCTGTTACACCGGCAAAATCAATTAATTACACAAACCGTCATTTCGTAGACGACGTCTGTTACTGCAAAATTATCTTCCACACCGAAACGCGAATTCAAAATCGATCAATCAATCAACCTGCGGTTTTCCAATACCAATGCACATTACAGTGGCGGATTTACCCATAGGCGCGCTCAGGGCCTCACAATTGAAGCAGCCTCCAAATCGGCTTCGAAAAAAATCTGGACTAAAATAAAAATAACTTAGATAGTGTGAGACTTAAAAAAACGAAAAACATGAGACTTTGGAGGAATGTGCGAAATTACGAAGTGGATAACGCAAAAATACGAAAATATCAATTTTAAGGTGCAAGACCTAAAAAAAATAAGAAATCACAAAATTCTGGATGAAAGTTAAACAAAAAAATATTGCGGGACACAGTTGCCTCATAATTGAATTGCGCCTGGGGCCTCTCGAACGCTAAATCCGCCACTGACTAGGTCAGTAAGCGTGCTTAAATCTAACTGTACTTAACCATACATCCACCCGACACACCGAATCCAAGGCACCCTGTATTAATTTCGTATTATTATCTATTCACCAATTATTAATATAATTTCCGTATGTCATGTTATATCTATTATAACTTATTATGTAAAGAACATAATGTTCGTATGATTAATGATATTTTTTTAGAATTTTCTATCAATGCATCGAGGCTTACAACTATCAGGGTATATACAAAAGATCCACGTCATGTATTATAATACATATCTGAAGTCTAATGCTAGAAGTGCCTATGTCAAATATAATACATACATAATTCTTCATTATATTATAGTAATAGAATAAACAGATTAAATTATTTTCTAGTACCAGTAAAATTTACCAATATCTGACACATAGACACTTTAAGCATATTGGGCCTCTCTCGAATATCTCGATTTATGTTACTTATTTAAAATATGCAGCGAAAATTTTTGTTATCGCTTACTTTTGATTTGTATTATGGTATGAATTAACCCGGTAGCCGTAGTTGATAGCGTGTACTGGGTAATCCGTGGAATGCGGGTTCGATTCCCCATCTGTTGGATTTTAAAAATCCAAAAATGCAAGACGGGTGCCCATTGAGTTGAGGAATTGTTCGACAAGAATTCTCGTGAAAAATAATCTGTCAAAAAGTCTTCACATTGCAGAGATCCATACTTCACTTTCAGAGTGGATATCTTCACACTGTGTAGATTCATATGCTTCACTTTGATAATAAACATGGTATAAAAAAGAGATATGTACAATGATTGTGATATTTACTCTTACCACCTTAGGACAGAACATGGTATAAGAAAAAATGAATTTTTACGATTTATTTTTGGTATATAGTTTGTTGAGACGTTAATTGTTTGTCAGACAATTGCTTAGCCCTTTCCCACTCGAGTCGATTTTTTCACGTGTACTTACAAATATTTAAATAATATACTGCAGTCAATATTTTCGACTTTATTTTGTATCTACAAAATAGAGTGACATTAGATTTAAGTATTTTTCCCTTTAGTACCAGTTGTTGGTTAATTTGATTTATCCGTGACTTCTTAAACTCACTGCGTGCGCACATAGTTAAATTTCTAATGGTTATAAGATAATAAACTATTCTTACTCTTCTAGTATTGTGGATATAAAAGGAGATTATGATAATCATTCAAAGTGTATTTGACACTTAAGTCACTTGCATGTTTTTACCAACTATTATGTCCCTTTATAAGGCTCAACCGTGAAGTGTCTTCTTGTACCCATTGTGTAAAGAATCGTCACTTTGATCCCAAACTGGGCGGTGTCGAGTCGCAAGCGGCGTATGAGGGTTGGCAATTATCCGTGTATATTCAATATAATAGTTAGATAAATCGGTCTAAAATAGGTTTATTGTTTTTTCCCGCTAACTCAATCAATTTTCAATTAGTTTTTTAAATTGTGTTACCATAATCAGTATGATTTTTACTCTCTTTTTTAAAAGTGCCCACCATCTACTTGCCCCGTTTTTACACCTGGTCTTAATCAGGCGTATCCCGGAGTTCCAGTATCAAGAGGCGATCTACTTTATTTGACGGTAATGTCCCGGGATTAATATAAATTATCCAAGACTTAGGTTGCCACGCACTTAAAGGGGCTGAAGTTACAAGAAATAAAGTAATAAATAAAAAAGACTCATTTGGTCGAGCAATTTATGTGAAGAGATCATCACGCTCCACAAAATTCGCCTTTGTGGCAATCGAATCGGATGGCCCGATGGGTCCAACAGCTGGTTGGACCGACTTGAGTGACTCTTCCCGCTCCGTACACATTATTGGACATTCCCAGAAAATGATTTAGCATCCTGTTCTCGACAGCCCTGAGGACATGTTGATTGTTCAACTACAAAATAAAAATTCTATGCCTTCCCTGTTTATTTTTGGCCTCGTCCTATCTTGTGATTTCAACTTACGTACATTCGTCCATTTTTTTGTTCGTAATTTCTACTTTCGTACCTAGTAAGTCGCATAATGTATGCTGACTGTGCCTCATCATGAGTTCGGTATGCCTCCCCAAAAAATAATTTTTGGTTTATGGCTCCCTTGAAGAACCATGTGTCCCCCTGGGGGGCCATATAGATCTCGGTTGAGAATAGCTAATCTATATTATTATGTTGATCTAGTGGATCCATATATTATATTTGTCTAGCATGTTTTATATTATCAAATAGTGTCTACAGTCTCTTAAGGTTTTTCATACCCTTTATTACGTCGTATATAATTGGTTTTTCGCTTTCATCAGCCACTCTACTAAGTTTTTGAATCTTTCTTTATCAATTAGGTTACCCATTTTAACATTTGTATATATCATAATTTGATACCACCACTGTAATGAATTTAGTGAAAGTTTAAACAATTGATGGTTTTTTTATGAGATCTCATATCAAAAGAAACGTTTTTAATATCAATCTTACTATATCATTTATTTTAATTATGTGAATTGGTTCATAATCCTACATAAAGTGATAATACTATTGTTAACTGTTTATTTATGTTATGTTGGTAAATATGTTTTTACGTGCCAACTTTTTTTGATGCTTTGCTTAGTAACGATATTATAAAATTGTAAGAGCATCCATAGTTCAATTATAAATGTTTTCAACACATTATTATTAGTAGTGCTTTCTTAGTCAAACATACTTTGAATCTGTTAACAAATTGGATAGAATTTCCAATGGGCGCTTACTTTTATTCGCAAAGTTTTGGTTCATTAGTCAAACCCCATCGAAGTTTAAGCCAGCAACCCTGTCATGGATTGTGGGGGTAGGTATTGATCCCGCTGTCCCCTCCCTTGTTGCTACTGGCAGTTTCCACCCCTGCCTCCTAGGCGGCGTCTTCTGGAGCGGCCGCCAAGGTCGGCTCTCGAGCTCGCTAAGTGTTAGCGATTTTTATTTAAAACCACGCTGCACTTTTTTAACACCTTGCACATTTTGAAGGGCTCGTCGCTTTGCTGTGCTAAGGTACGCCCTTCAAAGCTTTTATAGCTGAAAGCTTACGCCCTAGAATTGATTCAATAGGTCACCGCGTTAATGTAGGGCGTAATATACCATGTATAATGGAAAATACCTGAAGTTTATGATTTTTTTATATGGTACTACACTTGATATATATGACTGATTTTGTAAGTATTTCGAAATATACCGTAAGGGTTATTTCAAACAATAAAAATTTTATATTCCACCTCTAATTTACAGTTCATTTAAATATAATATACAACCTTTCGTTATATTTTTATTTTTTTTCCATGTCCACTCCGAATGTCGAGAGTATGTATTTACACGGTGTAATGTTTACTTTGAAAATAACGTCATATTTCCGCAATGTCTTGACATATTTTTCGTCTAGAATTTGTTGATCAATTAATTGGCCATCTCTATGGGCATCCGGATCTGAATCTTCGGATTTTAAAATTTCAGTAGTCTGCAGTGGGAATCGAACCCGCAATCTTCGACTCTGGAGTGCGTACGGTAACCACTTGGACGTGGTTCTCAGATATCGGAAAGACAATATTATTCATTCTATACCTTATTGCAATACCAGAGTATGTCTATAAAATGGATACATCAAAATCTTTACTTACTATAATATAATTTGATTATCCGGAAATAATGAAAGTAAGTTATAGTAGCAATTATTTAAATTTCATAGATATCAAATATTAAATGTTCTTACATTCAACCAATTCAAATGCCGATGACGCTCTAGTAAAAAATATATCAGATTTAAATGGTCGTAAGAGAAACAAGACCTAGAAGTAAATGAGAACACCAAGACGAAAATTATTGATCGTTGGCTTTCTCAAGCTATGAAGTTGTTTGAGAAGTACGAAATATGCTATTTAATACAACTTTAGGATTTCAAAAGTTAACATGACATGGCGACTACGAAAAATGTCTTTTAGTAAATGACAATAATTGACGTTTAAAATAATCGATAAAAATCGGTCCTTCTCTGTCATAGTTTAAGATTAAAAAAGATATGTTGAATTTTCAAAATTTAAAAGAATGTATTTTTGAAATAAAGCTATAAGTATCGTGGAAAAGATGTGTATAATAAATAGTATACTTGATTTTGTAATCTAACATTTAATAGTAGAGATGATGCTGCCCATTTGAAAAATGTATATATTAAGCTCGATGACTAGATGCCAAATGTGTTGAGTTATTTGCTGACAATCAATTTTTGTGATAAGAATGTGTCAAAAATAGGTCTTGACAATGCGGAAATACATATACTCCATTTTTATAGTGATATTTTTTACATTTTTAAGACGTATATGTTCCACTTTCGAAACGGACATGTTAAAAGTGTTTGCTTATTTAGCTGTTTCGTTTTACATATCGTTCCCATCCTCATTTAGTCCCCACATTCGTAGCTGGTTATAATATGACTATGAGTAACTTCTCCCCGGCAGCCAAAAGATTAGCGTGCGCTCTTCGCATTCGGGAAATGCGGGTTCAATTCCCTAATCTGTCTGATTAAAAAAATCTGTAAATGCAAGTCAAGAGATCTTGTCACCTTTCGGAGATCCATATCCTCGACTTTCGGACCAAAATTGTAAAAAAACCATCCAAGAAAATCCAACATCGTTGCTATTTATTTTATTTTTCATCATTACAGTGTGCCAACTGGCTGTTGTCCTAATTTATCCCAGGCTTAGTGGTCCATCATACTTATAATTAAGTTTTGGTGTTAGAAAAGCGTAATGTTGCCAACTAAGTACTACAGTGTTTTGGCAGACCTCGGTTCTGGCACCTGACTTGGATACACCATTTTTGGAAAACCTCCACCTTTACGGTCGCATCTGCAGTAACCTTGACTCACATTGTTACATACATCAAGGCTTCTCTGCTCACACTATTACCTTTTAGTTTTGGGTTTTTAATGCGAGCTTTATGATATAAGAGAGCATACCTTTGTGTTAAGTTATAAGAATAGTGGAACATATAAATTCAATTGGCTTAAAACGCCATCTCTAATTTTTTTTTACGTCAGTTTCACTTGTGAAATATTTATTTACGACTTTAATTATAAATCATATTTCGTAGAATGTCTCGTCAAAGTAAATTAATAAATAAAAAGTTTCAGGTCTAATGAAAAATATTTAATTACTCCTGAACATTCGGAAAAATATCAATGTTTTCTTTTATATGATTAAAATACAGAAATCATTCGCGTAGTATTAAATTTTCTTTAAATATATTTACACAATAGAAGATTTTATTATTTGTTAGAAATTCCGAAATACATAATGATTGCTTGCGGGATGATAATTTGGAAACAATCCCATGATACCGGAAACCGGATGTATAAAAGCTAAATAAAAATTTAAGTAATAATAAATTTTAAAATGAGAGTGGGTCTTCTTGATTCTAGGAGGCAATCACTTGATTAGTTACCCGTCTTTGTCTATTTTAGGCATCGAATTAACGAGAGTAAAATTATCATTATATAAGTTAATACTGTCGATAATTATTTCAGTTCTGAGTAATTTGTGACCTGAATACCGAACTTAATAAAGATAATTTCTAAAAATTTTGAAGATTATAGTTTCACGACAATATAGGTAGCTAGATATATTTGAGTACATTTATGAATATAACGAGTATATTATTATTATCGTATTGCTAATGTTGTCACAAGTAATATTGCTATCGACTTAACCAAATAACCCCATATATAGTTAATATGGCTTGTCCTTATCCAAAAACAAATAACAAATACTCGTTATCGTACGCAAACTCAATCGATGTAACCACATTTTAGGATCAATTTGAACAGTATTTTATAAAACATACGTAGACTTCTGTTGAGTTTATTACTTCCCTCGGTGTACTCAGCATGTGCACTTTCAAGCCGGAGGATATTGGTTCAAATCATACTGCAGCAGGTTTTTTTTAAATTCAAAGATAAAAGACTGGATGGAGCAATTGGCTAACAACCCTTTCTTAAAACAAATGTTTATAATGCTATATACTTCATTTCTTGAGAGTTCATCTTCACACTGTTCTGTTCTATAATGCAATTTACTTTCGGAGCATACTAGGTATCTGAAATAAAAAAGTTAAACTTTTTAACTGTTGTGTAAAATGGGTCACTCTGTGCTAAAGCATTTCAGAGTCCCTGTACACCTATGAAATATATCAACCTGTGTTGCCCGGGAACCTTATTAAAGTCTCGTACTTTAAATCACACTAGGGATTCATTCCTAGCATTCTTTGATGAATAAAAAATGTCATTTACGTTATGTCTCTCCACTTCAGTAATACTTAAAGTTCATTCATGAAAATATAACTTTTCAAATGACATAATAAGGCGAAGTGTTCGTTCTCTGTCCTCTTTCTAGAACTAAGTTTCATAATTATTGTTTGAGGATTTTGAACATTTTTTTCATATTTTCATGAAAAAAATCAACGTATTTTTTTATAGGAAGTATTCGCAGAGTATTGTCACCCCGATAGCATAGAGTTCAGCGTGCGTACCTCGCGCCCAAGGGATACGGATTCGATTCCCATAAAAATCCGAAAATGCAGGACTGGATGCCCATTGGATTGAGTAATTCTCTGACAACTAATTCTCCCGAAAAATAATCTTCACACTGTGAAGATCCATTCACTACACTTTCAGAGCGGACATATTCATGTTTAAATCGTAGATACGTGTAATTGAGCATATAGATATTATGCGGCCATGGTAAACAAATAATTCAGAGGCGCATTATTATAATTAAGCATTTATTTTACGACAGTGTTATAATTATATCGAATTTTAATATCTCAGGTTAATAAGGTTAAAAAATGTATTGATACATTTGATAATAATTCAGTAATAAATATATTTTAGCTCTTAACATATCTCCACGATTTTGTATTTGCCACGAAAATTCGACTAATGAAATTAAAAAATATGTGGCAATATATTTAGCATATATTACTTGCTAGGGTAGATGAGCCAGCGGGTCTATAAATTTTTCGGCATAGGACATAGCGAGTTGAAATTATGTAGCTTCATAAACAACATGTTAATTCCTTTTTAATTGTAGTACAGCGGTTTATTTAATTCAGTATTTTAATGTTAACGAAATTTCGCGATAAAGTTTGCCTTTGTGTTCAATGCTTAGAAATTTAAATCCAAGTATTTGACGACTATTTTGAGTTTTGAAAATAGCAGAATTTGAATATAAGAGGTTAGTCCATCAATTCAAGCGCATTTTACAAAAATTTCGAAACAACATTTTTAAAAATTGGTATTATACTTTTATTCATTATCAATAACTTGTTGGCAATAATTGATTAATTCAATGAGGTCTTGACTCCACTCTTGGAGTGGATACCTTCACGGTGTGAAAATACATATGCTCCAAATTGGGAGCGAACATGATATTAAAAAAATTACCATACAGTCCCACATATCCGCATTTAAAAAATCCGGTAGTTATAAGAATCGAACTCACATCCCCGGATGCGAGGTTCGCACGGTAACTTCTATATACTATAATAATAACGAAAACTAACAATTTTGTATTGGTTAACCCTTTGAGGAGTATGCACGTACATCTTGCCTTGTCGGCTTATTTTCAAAGCCATTATTTTATTTTGTAATAGGATGTTATTCTTTCTTTTAATATAAATATTAAATATATATATCGATGAATCGTAAGTCGTTACAGTTATATCATATATTTTTAGGTTAGAAAAAATTACGTAATCAATATTATAAAATGAGAAATAAATATTCTCTTATGCTCTTTCTTTAATTATTATGATTTAAAAAAAAAAAAACAAAAGATTATTTATATTGCTATCGCCAAAATATATTAAATGTCTAGTATAAATTATTCCTATGGGCTCAAATTTGTTCTCAAGTGCTCCTTAAATCCAAAATGGGAGCGGCCACATGTAGTAATGTTATACACATTCTTACCGATTTGGAATAACTTTTCAGTATATTTTTTTCGTCGCTTGGAAATAAAAGAGTATTGTTTACGAATCGACATATCCAATTCAATTGATTTTATAATATTAGTTGAATTGATAGCAGTGAAAGATTTTAGTGCTTAAAACGCGTGAGCATGAGAATGAAAGATTAATCAACTAAAATTATAAATTATTTAAAACTGATAAACTTCCATATGTGAGATCACTGTTAGCGACCCGGGTTTCGCCTTTCGCCATCTTCAGGCTACGTTATATGTGGGCAGTGAGCAAATATATAACATACTAACAATAAAATCAGTCAAAAATATTAATTAATCAACTAAGAACTCACTCAATGAAAGAGTAATTTTGCTGTTCAACGAAATGAATCATACAAAAACTTGCGCATTACATTCAAAACGCTTCACGTACAAATGTGTTCGAACTAAGGACTGACCTGATGGTCGTCTGTCGTGCAGATATTTAATTCAATTATTTGTTTGGCTTTTTTATACCGGTAATTTTTCAATTCGAACCTCCAGTTGTGAGTAGCAGATAATATACTGGAATATAATACTCCACGTGCCTTTAAGGCTCGGTATTCATCCACTCCAGCGTGAGAGATTTATTCGAAGGTATACATCATCTCTCGTAACCCAAACAAAACCTTCGCCGCTTTCCTTCACGCTGAGTGATTCGTTATAACGGTTCGCTGCGATGCAATGCGGGTTGGTTTACCAGTATCCTGAAAAATGTTACAACCCACTTCTGTTTTTCTTTGGCATTCTAAAAAACGTGGTATGCTCGCTGCCTCGGGGGAATTACACTCGTGTCATATTTTTTTACCATTTATTTTTCCGTGATTATTCATTTGACCAATTACAAAAGTAAAAAAAAAAACTCGTATTTCATTTGACATGGGTGGATTTGCTAAATATAACGTATGCATTCCACCTCCTGATATATTATATGTTATGTGTCACATGTGTGCTTTTTTATACGTCTGTATTAAAACAATTTTCTTTGACGGATATTAATTTTTCTTGTGTGTCATAAAATGTGTGTGGCCATTATAAGTTATATTTTTTTGCTATCTGAATAAATATGATTAAAACGAAAAAAATCTAGTAATTATATTAAATATAATATTATTGAATCATATTCATTTTATATGTTACAAAAATAACAAATCATTAGTTCAAATCACTTACAGCATGGCATTATAACAAAGCGAATAAATTAGTTACGCTGAAAATATATTAGTAGAAAATCAATTAAAAATAATAGGTACAACATTTATATATAAACACATCTAACGTTAAGAAATAAAAGAAAACAAAGAGAGCTTGCCCAGTGCGTTATAGAAATCCTAATTTAAAAATTTCACTCTAAACTCACTCTCACTCAGGTGGAAGATATCGATAACCGAGGCAATTTCGTTAAACATCACCATTGTTCTCCGCATTGGCATGACTACTGACAGGTTAATAATAACTGATAATTTGTCCTAGCTGCGTTCAAATAAAAAAAAAAACCCATAATAACTTATACCATTTTAAACGACCTCAAACATGCACAAACGGGGACTTTATTGGATACTCAATCGAACGACACTCATCAGTTTGTCGTCGATCTATGCACACTATTCGCTACCATTTAGCATAATTTGATAACAAGTTATTCAGGTTTTTTTAAATATTTGGAAAACCTCTTTTTCAAAATGTATAATATCTACTGTTTAAAAAAAATAACTTATACCAATACATACTACATTATATTTTAAACAATTTTTTTATAAATATATAACAATTATAGTTTATTCTTAAGATAACGTACTTACCATTTTGCCATATTAATTCTATAAGACTGTCATTTTAAACTTTTACTTAGAAATTGGGGTAATTTTAGATGCATATAAAACACAAATAAATATTATCACTGACAATTTTAAGTGAAAGTCTTGCACTTTGAATATTTTGGTGTATGAAAGTAAATCAGTGTAAAAATTGACTATGAATAAAATATTGAAGAACTTTCTTTGTACATTATACGTAAAACAATTATTAATAATACGTTACAGAGAATGTTTAAAACAAATTACTGATTAATAGAATATTCCGTGATGTAGTTTAGTTTTAATAAGTAAGTAATGTGACGTAGAAAGTGTGTATTATTTTTCAATAAAAATATTTCCGCTGTCTTTAGTTTGCTTGTTAGTAAATCTTGCGTTTTTACGCCGTCTCGAGCTGCGATAACGAGATGACGTGTCTCTGGAGGATGCATTTTTTGTTTATATATACATATATATAATTGGATCTAGTTATTCCAGGACCACTGTTGCCAACCGTAAAACAAACATTCGCCTTCCGGTGTTTCAAATAATACGACATAGCCCCTGACGCTGGGTATTTTTTATATTCCTTATCATTCATTTTCGTGCTAAAAACATGTATGCATGTAGACATTTGTGGAGTGAGTTTTTTTACTCAATGATCATATTAATATTAAAGAGATCCGCTCCTTACGCGAATAAAAGTCACATTATGCTGCTACAAGACAGGTTTTTTAGTATTACAGATATTACAGACGTACATAAAATGCGTGAATGAAATTGTAAAGACGAGACGACGTAAAATAGAATGTATGCATCATATATTTATGTTTATTTATATCAAAAAAGAAATTACGTTAATATGATTATATGTTTTATTTTGAATGTGAAATTTTCTTTACGTTTTGAATTTCCGTTTGTTTACCAGATATTTTAAGCTGTCTTATATTATGATATAATCTCTCCACCTACGTAATGTAAACTGAAATTGCGTGGGTTATTCTATTTTTGCTTATATGTTGATAATAATACGAGTATCTAGCTTATCAATTACAGCCAGTCTTTGACATACGACGAGATTATATTCCCCTAATTAAATCGTCAATCGAATTTCGTAAATAAAAAAATAAACAAATAATTGATATGTATACAGTATTATCTTTATTGCCCAGCTTTGTCTGGGATTGTTTCAAATGCATTTTTTTCGTCCTGCTATTAAAAAAATATTTCAATTCTTGTGATGATGTTAAGAGTTAAAAGTAGTTCGCCTAAAAGTGGCAGATATGTGAAAATTTCACGACGCTTATGTTCACCATTTGGAAGAAGTTCCTGTGACAGATTTATGTTTTATACCATAGTATAGATAAAGAAAATATCAACAATATTTATGGTAAATACATATTTTTATAGTAACCGCAAGTTTTGTAGATGTACGTCAGATGTAACTCGAGGACTAATTGAGGCATATGTTATACGTCGATTGTGGAAAAGAAAAGGGAAGTAACTCTCAATTTTTCAAAATAACTTATTCCATTGTCATAATGTGCCCAATTTTTAATACACGTTCTATCAAAAAGATATAAGATAAAAATGCCGAATTAGTTTCTTAATTTAACTTTTAAGTTTGAAAAAAGGATTACCTGTAAAATTATTAAACAGGAAGAAGTGCTTCCACCTAATTAAATTGATTGGTTTTTCTCAAGTAACTTATTAAATTAACCAGTTTTGGTCGTTACTGCTTCAAGCTTGTGCCTATGTAATGTTTTGACTTGCTCAAAATCATTAAATAAACATTTTTTGTGCCTCCTATACAATTAGTACTGTATGGGTTACGTCCTATTTCCTTTCTATAATCGATATATATATATATATATTATATATTGACTGTAGAAAGGAAAAGCATGTAAACGTCTGTGTGTATTTTAATGTATACAACTTAATAAAAATTCTATCGAAAGGATGTAAGCTGAAAATGCTAAAATATTGTCTAAATTTAGCTTTTAAGTTTGAAAAGTGAAAATAGTCTGTGAAATTTGCGACTAGGATAAAGGACATAATACAGTATAATTTAAAATTTATTTGTTTAAGCTATTAACTTTTTGATTAAATACAAAATAAAAAGTCATTCATTGAAGTTATGATAAACGCCGCGCGGTTACGTAAAGACGACTCATATGTATTACAGACATCATTTAAGTACATCGTTGTAATTACACTTCGTTAGTAGTCATAGCTACTGTTTTATGAAGAAATACGTGTTTTAGGGCATATATCAAATCAAAATACTAGGTGAAAAACACAACTCAAAAATGTCCAACTCAAAATAAATGAATTCGTCAAAAATATTCGTTTGTGCTGGTCTTTTAGGGATCTATAGTAAGTACCCATATTATGCGTACCTCGTTTAATATGAAAGTAATGCCTTCCTTCTCGGTTGAGAAATTTCCAACGACAAATCTTTTATGGCCTCTTTTGTCCCGAAATATTTCTGGTGTCGCTGCTTCCACATTTATAGACGTAAAGTTCATTTTCTGAACAGAGTATTCAATAACCGGATACTCTTCTATAATGCAGGGAGCAACATTTGGGTTGCCTCTTGCAGCGACGTAAATTTTCCAAATTGGCCAATAAATTCAGCGAGGGGGTTGCTTATAAATAAAACTCGTTGCTGCTGCGGTATCGGCTGTGTTTAATATTAATTACGGAGTTTTATTATTCTTTTATGTCTCCGTCCGAATTTTCCTGAATTATTGAATAACAATTAAAACGTTTAAAATTTATTCACATGCAATTCGTGAAGAGTTATGTAGGTAGTATTTATTTTGACAGGGTGCGTAGATTACGTATTGTTACGTGGATTATGTTTGTAGACAAAGTAATGTTGAACGATATTGTTGCTTTACGAAAGTGAAACTGTGTTTAAAAAATCGCCGCATATAGTTTTTTTCGAATGATAAAACAAAAGAGCCACAATAAGAGTGAATTATAAATTTTCAATTCCTTCTAATGGTGCAAGCCCCAAAATTGGTAGTTAAATTTACTGCATACCGCAATTTTTATTTATATTTCGCCAATCAAAGAAATTAAAGTCTTACTAACTTCAACTACCATCAACGATAAGGGTTTATGATAACTAATGCATATATCAATCAAGCTGAGGCACCAGTTGCCAGATGGAATTTGAAAACCTTTACTACGTACTGTAGTTGAAAAATCGACACCTCAAAATTGTCATGTCTTCACATAAGAACTTTGGCTTCTTGATCAATCTTTCATCCGAAATATCTTCATACATATGTTGTGAAATAAGATTTTTTTTTAAATTTTTGTGCTTATTTAGGTTATGTATAATTTTAAAATGCTTTAATATACGTACGTATTAAAATATATCATTTAATATACGTATGTATAAAGCACTGTGTTACTATTTTAATGTGCTAACCTTCCTCCAATAATTAAAAGGACATAATTCACCTACACATAATAGGTATGTGCTGATACTTCTATATTTCCTCCATACATTTACAACCTGAAGATCGTGAAACTTTGAAAAGGAATTTTAAATCAATTTCACTTTTTTTTATCATATCCGCTTCGAAAGTGGAGCATATAAATCTACACAATGAAGTCTCCGCAATATGAAGACATGCGTTGACAAAATATTTTTTACGAGGATATGTTGTCAGAAAACTGCTCAACCCAATGGACACCCGGTGCTACAATTTTGGTTTTTTTAAATCTGACATGTGGGAATTGAACCCGGATTTCCCGCGAGGCGAGCATGTTAACTTCTACACTTTGGGAAGACGAACATAGCATATTTAAAACATTACAAATTATCAATTCAAAACATTCATTAACAGAAGAGTATAGATTTAGTATATGTAAAACATGTAAGAAACTAAGTAATTGGTTATTTATTGTCTATACTCACTCTCACTCAGGTAGACGATATTAATAATCGAGGTGATTGTGCTAATGACGACCATTTTCACCCTACTACTGGCATGTTGGTTAAACATTTTGGAATTAAACAGTTTAATATTCTCGATTCTTCAAGTAGTTAGTTTTATGATACATATACATGAATACCAGCCAGATGGGCAAAATTATCGGTTAGACCACGGAGAATTTAAAAAAAATGGGCTAGCGAATACATAGCCTTGGTTTTAAACTAAAGTATGAAAGCATGCTCAAAAGAAAACGAGTTGGGTAAAACCACGAATAGTATCCATACACCTAGTATCCAGTATTGAAATTGTTAGGAGGATAATTAAATTTAGAGAAATTCGACATCATTCATCTCACAGGCCAAAGGAAACAAGCCTGCAAAGGCGTTCCAGTGAGATAATATCCTTGTTTGCAAAATTTACGACGGTGGTTTCGGGAGACCAAAGGTTGAACCGGACTAAGCTATGACGTAACGTCTGTCAAACTGACATCGAGGTCGGGGTTACGAGATGTTCAGTCTAGATAAAAATTTAATTTAGTGTCTCCGTATTTGAATAAATTAAATGCAAAATGTATTTTTTAATTTGAAAATGGACTTAATAATAATATAATAAAGTAAATATTCAAATTTCTTAAAAGGTGTTTCGTGTAAATTTTCTTTGCGGACTTTGAGTTTCAAATTTTTGAATTTTCACCGTGAGCCGTAAAATAAATTTTGTTATAAAACAAATCATTTTCATGCATAATGTCAATGGAAGAACGTACACATTATTTGATACGTTTTTCCGGTGTGGAAATAAATAAATTGGAACTCAATTCCTCTAACACGAAATTATAGTCGGATAAATTATAATCCGAACAAACTCACTCAGATGGAATATATCGCCCCTTTTTTTAAGATTACACCAGGTTTAATGGTATCGAGAATTAAATAGATGTTGAATGAAAAAAATATATATTCGCTCCCAAAGTGAAGCATATGGATGGACACAGTGTAAAGAAATCCACTCCGAAAGTGGAGTACATGAAAATTTTCAATGTGAACCTAACTTAACGTACGCATGCTAACCTCTCCGGTAGCGTAGAGGTTAGCGTGCGCGTCTAACGATCCGGGGAATGCGGGTTCGATTCTCAGATCTGTCGTGTTTTCAAAAATCAAAAAATACAGGACTAGATTCCCATTGAGTTAAGGCATTGTGTGATAAACAATTTTCGCGAAAAATAAGCTGTCAAGACGTCTTCACGAATAAGAAATATTACGTTAAAAGTGTATTATAGGAACTTTTTTCCAAAAGTGTTTTTCGTGCTTAACAAATTCTTACCGAATATTTGTGATATAATAAATTGATATACATTAACATATTGTATCACTTTTTCTCGGATCGCGTGTATACATTGTGGCGTAACGAACGTTAAGTGATGTACATATCCATATCAAAATCATCCTTACATCTAAAATGTCTCTGACCAAACTGTGGCCGATTACTTATACAGAAATATAATAACTAGCTTTATTAAGTTGAACAATTGTCTGACAACTACTTCTCGTGAAAAATAAATTATCGAAACACATCTTCGCATTGATGAGATTCAAATATTCCACTTTCAGAGCGGATAATTCACACTGTGTTGATCCATATGCTTTAATTTCGGAGGAGACACGGTAGAAAAATGTTTGTATGCTTATTATTTACATTACATCAAACACAATTCCATAATATACATATTTGTATAATTTTGTACGAAGTTCGTGAATATAAAATTAGTGTAGACGTCCCTTCAACAATATTCATTTAATGTGAGATAATCAAATTCGAAAGCTAGCAAATACTTTGTTATTTCCGCATTTGGGATTCTGGTATATGGTCAGTCCAAAATTAGCACTGTGATCCGTTTTAGCACTTAATTCATTTATGACCGTCGGTTTTATTGTCGCCTCCGCGAAGACATTCTCTCAAATGTGTTTGCTGATGTGCATGTGAAAATTCGAGAGTCGGTGTGACCTGCCACCTTACCCATAATAAATTCGTTTATCTTGGCGAGAAGTTGGACGGTAAATCTTCACCATTGACCATTTCCTATCTTTATCCCTGCCTCTAACGCTCTATATAATCTGACTCACAGTATATATCCTCCATGTTATATAATATAAATGATCATATTACTTGCATCAATTGAATCTGCCTAACTCGCTTTATAGATTCTAGTTCTTTTATTTCTCAAATTCTATCTTTATTTTTGTATGTCATAATATACCTTAAACTTGTAATTTAATTAACCTTCTCAACGTGTGAAATTTAAGAATTAACGACGTATAGTATGAATAACTTAATTTATTCTACACTCAGTTTCTTTAAAGAATAATACAATTTTATACGTATGCAATACTCTACTACATCAATAAAATTCATGATAATATAATGATTATTACAAAATTGCCAATTATGTTGAAAATAGCAACATGATTTTTTGCTGAAAAAAAACTTCAATCTCTGCTGGTGTAATATCTTGAGATTTCTAAATTACATAGTTGTGACTTTGTCTTAGTTGTATGTGTTATTATTTCGTGTTTAAACACGTCATATAACATATATACTTAGGTAAAAAGACGTAATCTACACAGAACCAATTTTAAAGAAGACAAAATGACCGTATATTTAATGATTATGGTCGGAAATAAAAAATATTTAATGGTCACACACTCTTAAGTGCATTAAGATTTATTTATTTTGCACATGTTGTAAGATTACAAATTTCAAGTTTAGTACGATAATCGTATCAATATCAATATCCGAGGCGATCTCGTTAAACATCACCATTGCTCTCCGCATGACTACTGGCAGGATAATCCTGCATTTAGGAATGAAAAACAGCTGATGTTCCCGATTTTTTAGGTAGTTATCAGGGGCATACAGACCAACATTAGCAAGAGCGGCAAAGTTATATTAAGATTGAAACCTATGTGTTATTTATCTGATCTTATTATTGGTAAGTTATTTTAGAGGTCAATGGTAAAATTCCTTTTTCTTGGTCGCAAATTTGACAGGCCACCATTTTCAACCTTAAAAACTAAATTTAGAAAAGAATTTGGTATTTGTAGCCAACATTATTGTAATAGATCGTGTATTAAGTTGTAATAAATTGTGGCTATCGACAAAAAGTATTTTGAAAAAATTGATGGTTATGTTTCTGTTTCATTCTACAGGCGATATGATCTTTCTAGTATTAAGGATTTTTTCTATATATACGTTTTAAATAACTTGCTAAGTGAGATATTTTGACTTTTTACTTATTACTTATTATTGACTTATTACTGCTGACAACCATTTCTTCTGAAAATAATTATTAAGATAAGCCTTATCTATATACTCTATTTTGGAGTGGACGTCTTTACGCTGATCGACATGTCATATCGTATTCTCAATTATTAAATAAATATGTCTTATTTATTTAATAATTGAGTGTAGTATTTTAAGAAATAAATTCTTGTAAACGTGTATATTTTTCAGCTTTGTTAGAAATATAAGTGTTTCTGTAAAAAGCTTCTTAATCAGTGATTTAAGTTCACCCTTTTCAACTATAATTACGATTGTATTCAACGATAAATACTCTTTTAAAATGCTCAGTTAAACGTTATAATGTATGCCATCGATCGCTGTATAGATGATTCAATTCTTATTTCGCTTTTCAATTTTTCATTTCAATTCTCTGTTTTCCTTTTTGAGATAAGTGCTCTCAGCGCCCTCACATTGTGAACGCAAAAAGCGAGTACTGCCGTTTACTTTCCCACAGAATTGTAGAATTAAGTGAGAGATATGTTGTGTATTTTGTAATATATACAGCTCTCCTGAGTCTGCCGGGAAAATTGATATACTCAACACTTAATCATTTTCACCTTCTACGAGAAGTTTTTATAACCTATTACTTAAATTTCAGGAAAACCAATTTTAACACTTATGTATTATCGCTATTGGAAGCAATAAAAGCCACTGATAACTTTATCTCTTTCGAGTATTAATTTTAATTAAGAAACTAGTTATTACATAAATATCAAATATTATCTACATCATAGTATATTGATATACTTAACAATTTAACTCAGAAATATTCGACTAGATTATATGTATTCAACATTGTTTGACAAAACACAAGAATTATTTGTTGGGTTAATGAATATTCTGACATTATATTTAAAGACATTTAATATATCTTAAATACTACATGTGTTTATTTGAACTGTTTTGGAGGTTAACTAATTGATGTTTCTCAAGTTATTGAGTGATATAGTATAGAAATACTGCTAAGATTCTTTTAGACGTTCACTTTAACCATACTGTGCTATTATATATCTCAATAGGAAGTTGATGTATGTAAGAACTTAAGAAGTACCGACGTAAGTTTGTTAATATTTTATAGATCACCGTGCGAGCGTATAAGTAATTGCTTTTAAAATGTTGTAAAAGTTCTGTTGGAAAAGTGGAGTGATGCCACACATGCGAGCTTTGATGGAAGTTTTATAGGAAGCTCTAAAGCTTTCACGGGCTTTTGAAGCATTTCTTTCCATCCGGCGCTCTCGTCCCAATGACAGAATATCCGCTGTATCGAGAAATCACTTAGTGGCACTAAAGAAATACTTAACTTTTTTTCCTCGATGTGATTTATTGAAGATGCTAGAGAAATATTCTTACTGCATTAGCGAATAAAGTTTTGTGCGATATTACTAATAAAAACATCACATTTACTAAAGCTTTTAGCACTTATATTTAAAACTATTGGTTCATACCACTAATTTGAAATTAAATTAACTTCATCGCGAGTATTAGAGGTATGTCTAAAATACTAAAATATATGGAAAATTGAGATATTTTCTAGAACGAAGTTCACATAAAAATGCAGTCAAATGATAAATGGTGGTGATCTATCGTGGATGAGAAAGAGGCGGTTAATAAAACACCGCTGTATGAAATATGGCCGGGAATGATGTACCTACTACCATGCATTAGTCAAATGTTTTTATTCATCTCGTATAAGTTTTACTTCAGCATTCCATTCATTAAATAAAATATAATATTTAAATCGTATATATGAATATTCGTACGCATGAGTACGAGTGCGTATTTGATTTTAATTCAAATAGAGAGACCATGATAATAATATAGACAATCTAACTATTCATTTCACATGTTGGGAACATTACAAAATATGAAATACTCGTCAAGTCGTTCGCAATATAACATAAAAAAGGATAAATTTATTGCGTAAAAGAAATATGAGGAATAAAGAAATTAAAAATAAAAATGAAGAGATTTTGACAATTAAAAGAGTAAAAGGCTTGCCAGGTGAGCTTAACAGCTCCTGATTTAAATATGTATACAACCCCACCAATCTATACTCATTCTTACTCAGGTGTATTAAATGAGGTCTTCCTAATGTGTATTTAAACTGAATTAAACACAATTGTGTGTATCACTTTCAAATTTGTAGTTAAACTGAATTAAACACAATTGTGTGTATCACTTTCAAATTTGTAGTTAATTAGATCGTTACTTTGCAATATCAGTCAATATCTCATTACCCCGATACTGTTGTAGTGTTATATTTTATTAAAGTGTGACTCACTTAGGAATACGATTCAACGTGTACTAATTTAACTATAATATAGAGTGCATAAATATATAATTGACTTTTAAAGATATTCGAGTATATAGCGTGTCGTGAAATGTCTTAATTAACCCCATACATACGTGGAATATATCATGGATTTTAATATAAAATACCGTTGACAGGCAATATACCATAATCAAATTACCCTAACGTCTAAACTTTGACTTACCTTGGAACGTCATATGTCACCGCGAACAGCTTCCGTAACGACTCAAGTCACTACGGTAAACATAGTCACACTTTCGGATTATTAACCTTACATAAATTGGATATGCTAAGACCTTGCCAGTAACAAATAGTTTCACTTCAATCACGTGAACTCTATTTCACTACCTCTACTTTTGTCATTTATTTAATGGAAAGTCACACAATGTATGTCAATTCTATAATTCACTTTTGGTGACTTGTACCACTAATTATCCAACAATGGAACATATAAGATGTTTCACTCATAATTATATTAAATACCTGTCAAAAAAACCATTGAAATATCAAGCTTTTTTCATTAGCACTACAATTTGATGTAGTTGTAGTAAAGATTTCCAAGCCACAAATTGGATTTTTTTCATTTTATTGCATACACTGCCTTAAAGACATCAATACAATATGACAAAGACACTCAGTCAGAACTATACACCCAGAAGAAGTAATCACAGTTTTTCTAATCCGCATACTAACAATATACCAAAAATAATATCTACAAAACCTCCATGTGGCTTAAACGTTTTCGGCTTTGAAGTGTAAATATGAGGTTACTTAATTATGAATGAATTTTTGGCTATACCTATTCTAAATTATAATTGTTATCATAATGCCACTTTCACATGTTTTGTCAACACATATACGCATATATTGTTGTATTGTATTGTATCGATCTATTGTTTTATTTATAAACAAAAAATACACTAAATATAATCAATCCGAAGATTTTACGGATAAAGTCTAATATAATATTAGTTATTACAGTTTTAACAACATAAAACTTATACTAAATGTAAATTTTTTTCTTTAATTTTTTAATCGCGTTTTACTCGGTTAGATCAAAATGTAGCTTGGACCTCTTCTTAACTACATCCAATTGAGCTGAATATCTCAATCATTCTTTAAACTTTTTAACCGACTTTCTTTTAGTGAACTATGACATTTCTACATCAAACCACGTTAAGGTTTGATTTTTTTATATAATATATGTAAGTATTTGTATATATATATATATAACACGTCGCCTCCGAAAGTGAAGCATATAGATCTACAGAGTATGAATATATTTGGATTCCGGCAATGTGGACATTTTTTTCTCACGAAAATGAGTTGTCAGCTAATTAGGCATCCAGTCTGGGAAATTTGGATTTTTTAAATACCAGTAATTGTGAACATGTAATCCCCGGCCTCCACCTTCGACACGCGCTCGCCTATCGGCCACCGGGGGGCAATATTTTAGTTATATAAAATACACACACATTTGAGATAAAATATATACCATTATCTCTTAGTATAGTTTTATATTTATAGCACTTCATTTGGAATTCACGTGGAATGTTATATTCAATATACTATAGCTGATTTTAGCGGCGGCTCTACGTCAATTTAGAAGATAAACCCTTGTGCGCACAGTGTTAATCTGAAGTCTGAAATGTTTCCTAGACAGTAAAAATCACACGCAAGCACACACACCTACACCTACACACATATATATAAACACATTTTCAATTGTACTTACAAATAATTTTTGCATGTCGTCTCTTAAAGTGATATATATGAATCTACACAATTTAAATATAACATTTCCACTCCAGAAATATACTAAATGAATTTCAGCAGTGTGAAAACATACCGTTAAAGGTTTTGTACATTGAACCGTTTCTATTTTGTAGTTTGATAATTTCAAGTTATCATTTATACTCACTATTAGAAAGATTGTGCTAAACAATAGCCAAACGCTGCTTCGAAAGTCTTACATTACAAATAAACATAATTACTGATAAGCGAGATGGAAAAATATGAAACTATGAAAAATGGTATTTTCGAATTCCTTTTGACGATCTAGTTGGTCACTTTGGCCATAGATTTAATTATAATAGTAGACATATTTTAGGCTATTGTGTGTGAAATTTAATATTACGCCTGTCCATATGATATACATTTTTTTTTATTTTAAAGTTTTTAAAAAACGAGAAGCTTGCACGACGGCAAATACCTTTAGTCGAAAACCTTTTTATAAAGAACGGTGTAGGTTTTCATCTGGCATAGTTTCAAATATTAATTAGGTGCTCGAATAATGTGGAACGTTTCCTGTTCAAAGTGATTGACGCGGAATGTCTTTGTTCGCGAAGTTGAGATCACTTCTCTGGGTAATTAATGCACTCGTTTACAGCGTGTTCATCAGTTGAATGTAGATCATTTATGCCTAAAAGAGAATTTCAAATGTTAAAGTCTGCAACGGGGGTGGTTTATATACACTACATCGCATCTCGAGCTCGTTTCTCTGCTCTCACAGTTATCAAACTATTGTTATTTTGCAAATAACGTCTATTCGCGGTAATATAATTTAACTCGGAAAACGAGTATAACTTTAGTTGTTTAACTAGACCGATATATGCGGTATTATATATTAATTAACAGAGTATCTAGAGAATCCAAAATAATAGACTGGATCTTTTAAAGAAAACCATCCGTCAGATACACCGATAAAAACCTGACAGGGTCGGTGGGATGCGTCGACAGGCACACGTACATGTTTATTTGCATATATTAAATGACTCTAGACCGCTTCACTAGACAATTTATTGCGGGCCACGGTAGTTTTGCCACTAAGCTGTCTCAGTTTCGCCTTCTTAAACAGGCAACATGTCCTTCTGGCTGTCCAGAACAGGATGCTAATCACATTATGTAGGAATATCCAAGAATGTGTACGGAGAGACGCTATGTCGGAGCCACATGTTACACGTTAGGAAGGGATACGGCAGAAGAAGTATACGGCTTTAAGATTTTGAATACCGAAATCCGACCAAGAAATTATGACATGGAAGCTTTTTTTGACATCAGATCAACGAATTTGAAATTTGTTTCCGTAAATCACTGACAGTATTTTGAAGTAATTAAATGATAACAGCTTGGTTTGAGCAGTACATTAACGATAACACGAATAATTTCAACTTTGCATCATGAAAAAGTTGGAGGTTATTTTTTATTATCTCGCGTATTAATTAAATACGTCCCGCGCCTGTGTCAGCGGTGGGTCGCCATATTATCCTGCGTCTATTTGACATTCTCAAGCGCGTGATAAATCACTTCCCCAAAGGTCGTCCTAATGTCAGCAGTCGACTTTCCCGCGCATTCTCACATCTCGCACCGCCGCCATTTTTCCGTCCCCAAATAATTCCTAATGGTCCTTTTTCTGTTTTTCGAGATTTTTTATTCTTAATGTATTCTTCGGCATTTTTGTCCTGGCTCCCTCTCTTACTGCGAAATAAAATTTACGTCCCCTTTATTTGCGCACTTTAAAGTTTACTTTTTATAAATGGAAATTATAAAACACGTTGTGTGAAATATGAGATACGCGCTCCGTAAACAATACTTTTGAGCGGACAAGCAGTAGTCATATTTTTGTTGGTAAATCCTTAAAATTACATTAAAATATGTTATTTAGACAAGACTCATGAAAATTATTTCAGGATTATAATCACAAGCTATATATTTAAACGCACTGTTCATTTTTTATGACATTCTCAGGTTTAATGGGTGAGCACAAAGTGATGAATTGATTGTTACAAATAGCGGTGCCGCGCAATCGCTGTGCTGCGACACAGTTTTATATTGTATAGTGAAGATTACAGAATCTTAACATCAATTGTCCAAATAAAAGAATTTAGTGTTATGTACGTACTATAAATAAAAATCAGGGTCCTAAAACAATATGAGAAGATAAGAGAACGGGCTATACAGCCACTCATCACCGAGAAAGTGAAGCTGCGACGCTGGACCTGGTTCGGTCACATATTGCGGATGCCACAAGAAAGTCTGAACCAGATCTGATTATTCTTTAAGCCGACCGGTTGTCGGCGTCCCGGAAAGTCGCTAAATACTATATATAGAATGTATTCGGCGGAGTTACGAGATGCAGTTATGACCTAGAAGAAAGTAAGAATACTGGCGGGCGACAGAGATTTTCGGAGGCGGCACGTGATATCCATATGCTCCACTTAGGGAGCGAAACATGGAAGACTGAAGAACTGTTAAAAATATAAAATGTATGTTGAAGTATGCTATGGTGAAAGTGACTAATGTGGCTGGTCGAAATACCCTAGAATTATGAAAAACAGGGAAAATGAGAAATATTGTTAATGTATTACTTTAATATGACAAAGGGGCTAATGCATATCTAGATAACGTACAATATTTTTGCATTTTTCCACTGCATTGATATTCGCGAAATAGTTATATGTTCTAATAAAAATGCGTCATTGAAAAATAATTTATTAAATATAAACAAGATGTGTTTTGTTTAATCGAGTCATTCTATTTTAATTTTAATGTCTCAAATTAATTGTAGAAACACTTCTGTTTTTATATATTAAGTATGGCTGGCTGCGTTTAAAATGTATCGCTATGCTAATTGAATAATGTAATAATTCAAAATGAGTAGTATTGAGACGTCATATTTTTATTATTGTGTTGCATAAAAATCCTAACAAATATAACCAATACTAGATTAAATTGAATAGAAATATATTTTGTAGCTGATATAGTAGTTTTTCTCAAAACTTTTGGCCCTTAAATTTCATAAGACTCCCCGAATGGGTATGTGTAAAAAAAATCCCGGAGAAGAGAGTTTAATTTAAATTCAGGAGTTAGTTTCCTTTTGTTTAGTCGCATTGAAACACTCATTTTGATTTAAAACAGAGTTATTTTTAGTATCAATAAATCAAGCTTGTCTTTGATCCGTTGTCAATTTTTCTGCGACTCATCGAATATTTTTCGCGACCCCACTTTGAGAATCACTAACTACTAATACTAACACACGAATGCTGGACTTGTCAAATCGATTAACTCCACTTTCTGAATTTTATTCAATTTTAATGTCCAAACACTTTATTGACTCCTAGCTGTATAATATTCAAAACAAATTTCTCTGATAATAAGTATTATCAGAATCTATCTAAATGACAAAATTAACAAAAATGACGAAAAAAACCATATATAGTATTTTGTCATTTTTCTAAACTTTTTGTTTTATGGAGTTAATCGATTTGGCAAGTGAAGCAGTCAACTTATGAGTATTTCTATTCTTTGCATCGAATATGTATGTGGTTGCATTCAATGAAATAATTATACAAAGGATATATCTAGATAAAATTCTAAATTTTAATTATTCCCCTTCATATTTATGTTTTATACGTTGTAATATTATTCACATTCATGCCGATATGTGAAATAATTGTTTCTTTTTAAAATACAGTCAAAATGTCATTAACTACGGAAATATTAAATTATCAATTGAAAATCCGCAGCCCTTGGGGAACACGACCAGATGTTGCCCCATGCTCGTTATTCGAATATATGAATACACGCTGACTGTACCAATGGCCTACTTTATGGTCCCTTTCAGAATAATAATTCAAATGGGAATGAAAAGAATACAGGTAGGTCGATAATGCGATAGAATGTCAAATCAATTCACGAATCTATTTCGTGTCTGAAACATGGCGTAGCTATACCATTTTAACTGATTAATCAAATTATTGAATATACATAATTAACTGTTAGAAATTATAAAATATTATCTATACCACGTTCGCTCCCAAAGTAGAGTATATAAATCTACACAAAGTGAAGGTATTCACTCGGAAAGTGGAGTACATAGGTCTCCGGAATCTGAAGACGTCTTGGCGGATTATTTTTCATGAAAATTGTTTCTCAGACGATTGCTCAATCCAATTGGTATCAAATACTGTATTTTTGCATTTTTTAAATCCGATAGATGGGAAATCGAACCCGCACTACCCGGATTGCCAGGCGCACACGTTACCGGAGAGACAAGTTAGAACTTAAATTAAAACTAATTGCAATCTTTCACATCGACTTCAGAAAGAAACACACATAACAAATTTTACAAGAGGAACAAAAACAACTGTTTGATGATTTTGGGAGAAAGTCAAATTATTAAATAGACAAACCTTGAAGTGCGTGAAGATTAAAATTGCTGTCTTATTTACTCTGTCTGATATTAATTTAATTGTAGTTATTTAAGAAAAACCAATGAAATTAATGCGATGGAAGTCCTATTTCATGCTCGTAAATTTGACAGGCGATTTTTTTCAAACTTAAAAGCTAACCTTAGATACTAATGCGGCAGTTGTGTTAATACATTGTGGTTATCGAAAAAAAAGAATGGCTATTTTGAAAAAAACTGAGGGTTACGTTCTGTTTCCTTTTTAAAGTTATATCTACGGTTACATTATTGTTTACTGTATAAATTTTGCTTTAAGTATTACAATTCCAGTTGACAAAAATGAAGGTTAGTTTTAGAGAGAAAAAAAACAGTATTAATATTACATCAATGAAATAATTACATTGTGATTTATAATGTGTACTTGCTTCGTTAGTTAGTTTTTAAATGCACGTATGCTTACGTGTTGGAAATAGCAGACTTAAAACTCACAGTTTTCTTAAGGCTTTTTTTTAATTGAACGACGCAGGAAACGATGGTCAATATTTTAAGTTTTTGACCAACATCTAAAAATAATATGCCAATATACTCGAGGTCTTCGCGTAGTAGAGATCCATATTCAATGTGGACATTCGGTTTGGTTGGAAAAATACTTTGTAACACTTCTAAGTATATTAAAATATTTTATTTCGGCTCTTGGTTTTCCCATTTCGGATATTCGTATTCGGTTAATATTGGCAAATATTGCCCACATGACAAGTAGTATCCCATTATTGGACTGAATTGCCGAATTTCTCGTCAATCCGCTACACTGCTCGTGGTTGCGGAAACACATTTCCTGTGGCGCAATAAGTTCACTTGCTGTTTTTCTTTATCATCGGTCTCTTTGTTGTCTCTAATTGCAGGAAAATTGTCTGGCATTGACGTAAAATATTACATTTCCATTAGGGTCGCAAAATGTCCGGGATTTTCCTGCAGAATCCCGGAATTAAAGTCTTCATTTCTAGTTTCAAGTCAAGTTTCTCAATAACATTTACTTCAAGATAAAGCCATCGAATTATTTGTTCAATCAGAATTTAATCTGGAATTTCAAAATTCAATTTCTATACTTTTGTTTAAATTATAGCTGAATTTATTTTTACAAACAACGTCACAGATATGACTACCTTTAACATATCTAGTTTTTTGTAGAAGTACCGTTAATATCTTCTCGATTTTCCAAAAGACCCCAATTCGCGCGATAGTTAAAAATATAAAGGTACTAGAATCAATAACTAATGGGTTGACTAATCGGCTGACAACCGATTCTTGTAATATGTATCCTTTAATAAGTCTCGACGGTGCGAATATGCATATACTTCATTTCTGTAGTAGTTATTTTCACACTGTTGAGATCCATATGCTCAAAATTTGGAGAGTTGTAAAAAATACGTATAAATTTAATTTTTTAATTTATTACGTACACACTAAATAATTGACCTAAATTTCATACGAAAGATATATCTAAATATTCAAACACGCTTTGCGGCACTTCTAAAACGTATTTTTATTTACTGTTTGTAATATGAAAATATGATGACAGGAAATGGACAGAAAAACATTGAGAGCCCACGGCACACATTTATCTAGTGGGCTTTTATACACGAACGAACATTCGTTCTTCTTTATTCGCATCCGGGATATTTCCCCTAATAGTTGGCAACCCTATTTATCATTGATGTTGTTGACTCAATTAAGGAAAGCAGTATTTTTGTTTTATCGCGCATGGGGAAATTTCGAGGCCAATGTTGCGGTAAAATTCCAATCACTCCCTCCGAACAACGGGCCATTTCGAAAGTCGTTATCACCTCTTATTGTATTGTAAATGAGTGACTCGTGAATCGTGATGTTCGATAATTACATATTCTACTATTCCGCGATTGTGCGTTAACCATTTTAAATCAATTAGGCAGCAACTGGTCATAGTAATTAGTATTGATCGGCAATATCCTTGGTATTTCACACGTCTGAATGATGTATTATGCTTTATAACTTTTATCGTTGTGCGAATTTAATGTTTCTTTTTCGTGTTTTTCTCTCTCCAATAAATCCTAATAAATGAGTTTGACTTGGCGCTTTTCCTAATAAATCGTACCGTATGTTGGCACAATGTGAGATCCGATATGTAAAATCAAATTTTTTCTTACTATATTTATAAATTTTTTCACTCAGCCCAATCGATTTATTTTTGTTTTTATACTATATTCACTGTAAAAGTGACGCATTTTGGATCTATCTCCACAGTATGAAGATGTCCACTCCAGATTTTTTTTTTTAATTTGTTTACGTTATCGAGACAGTCCCGGACGTCTTGTAACACGGTACTTCTACAACACGATGTCGATATAACACGGTTAAAGAATAGTGGCACATTTTCGTATAACACGGTTTTATAAAAAAAGTATGATTTTAAAATTATCTGATTTAGATACTTTTAAATCGTCTCCCCGGTAGCGTAGTTGGTAGCGTGCGCGCCTAAAAATCCGGGGAATGCGG
>JAGVSQ010000822.1:0-33943 GCA_022683975.1 Rhyacophila evoluta
TTTTTTTACTATTTTTAAATCATATGTATCTTCATAACACACAGATTTCACGAAAAAAAAACATAAAATTGTAATGTAAAAGAACTCACTCCCCAGAGCAAGTCAAGCGTCAATTAACGTACTCCCGGAAAGGTTAAGAATACAAAGTATAGTATCAATATATTAGGATAATTTACTAACCAGTAACGGCGTCTGTGGTGCAATAATGGATCCAATTCTACCGATCATCGAACAAGTCCCGAGAAGTGAATGCCGCAGCGGAGTTGGGAAGAGCTCCGATGTGTAAATATACAAGGATCCAAATGCCATTGTAATGCAGTATTTTCCCATTAAATATGTTAGTAATGACAACCATTTTAAACCTAAAAGAAATATTATAAGTATTAAAAAAATATTAACATGAATGTTAAAGACAAGTGGTTTTTGTCAGTTTATTGAGATGGTTGGTTACGAATGTCATAAATTCTTGGATAGTATCTCCAAAAATGGTAATCAAATAAGATCAAAGTAGAAAAAATAAACATAGTGCTACAAATTCCATGTAAAATATTATCTTACTAAAAATTTGTTGATTTAAAATAAAGCTTAATAAAGATTTGAATTAAGACTTTTGAGTGCAACAAGTTAGTACACTTTAAGTGTTTTGACAGATTATTTATTTTTACAAAAATTGGTTTGACTCAGTGCAAACTATCATGAGCAATGGCAAATTTAAGTACACCAATCGATAACTAGAGCATCGACTAAGGTTATAATTTATGATAAGCCTAATCAGCGCGGTGTGTAATTTATTAATTATAACACAAGAACTACTGCTCACAATAAAGGAGGAGAGCATGTCATCTTTAGCATATTCCAACAAGCCGGCAGGACGCACATTTCTTAGCTGAAAAATGTTCATATCTGTAAAGAATTTCAGTAAGTTGAAGACACACACTTTGGACGACTGTTATTTATGTAGTTACCAATGCAGAAGGGGCCTAATATAACGTACAGAAGAGACTCTTGTTTAGAAGAAAGAATCACAGTATGCAGAACTATGTTGTTTTAAGTATCAATTTATAGAAATTTATAATGTTTAATTATTTGATTGATGCAATTAGAATTATTATTTTTATATAACTTTAACTATAACACTTTGATATGACTGGACCACGAGACAACATTATAATTCAGTTTTCTCAGCTTTCATTTTGCCGAAGTTAGGATAAGCTGTTGGAAGGAAGCAGATGATGCCATAATTCTGAATTTGAATTCTACAATTCACTGGTAATCCTAATCATAAAGAATCTCCAATTAAATTTATTTATATATTATACAACCCGTATTTTAAATGCATCCTTAATAATTTCTTTTGGCTGTCGGAGTACACAGCACAATTTTTATGTGTGAATATATGTCACACACATTCTAAGTATTATAATTTATTATAAAAAGATTTATATTTTACCTTCTGGATAAAATGGGAATGCAATACACGCTATTCCGCTAGCCAGATACGCTCCACACAGTGTATACTTTCTTCCGATCCGATCCAGAAGTAAAAACCCTGTAAAATATGCCGGCAATTCCACAGAACTAACAAGAATATAATTCAAATGAATATTTCCCGCCAGAGAAACGGCATTAATAGACAATCCATAATAGACAAATGTACAAGTTATCCACCAAAACGAACACACTAACAGTCTTTTTAGAATCACTGGCGATCGTAAAACTTGCCGAAATGGAGTAACGGTTTGTGCCGCTTCCATTATTTCTATTGCAGTCTTTGGACATAGCTCTTCAGTTTCAGCTTTTTTGTTTTCTACATTCGAATAAAGACTTTCCATTGATTTTTCTGTCAATGTTACACCATTGACTTTTGCAGCATGAGTCAATACATTAATGGCTTTTTCGTAGTGTCCTTTGCTTATCAGCCATCTTACACTCTCGTGAATGATCCAGAAGTATGATATAAAGAGTAGCGATGGCGTGTAGATTACTCGAAGTAGAGTTCTCCAATAAGGAAGTAACCACGAAAAACACCCCAGCAGCATAGCTCCAAATGAATAGAACATACACAGGATGGTGGCGCCCAATACTCTTCGTTTGGGTCCTACAAGTTCCATACCTGTAAACAATGAAAAATACAACTAGAGAAATACAACATTATATCTGATTCATTATTATTAGGTATTCACAAGCATACTTGTAATAATAGTAAGATTGGGAGAGACTGTCAAGAATGATAAAAAATCCTATTGAAATCATCATTTCTTATAATGATGAATATCATATATTCACCAAGTAATAATTAAATTTGAAATGGGCATATTACCTATTTTGCATTTAGTATTTGGTTATTGTTATATGTTATGTTTATAGTACTTTTTCAACCCTAATAACAAAAATATTTTTATTTAAATGATTTGTATTATTGCTTTATAACAGAACCAAACTTTGGCACCCAAGATATCGCAACCATACTAGACACAGTATGCAAAATTTCTCCATGCAAAACAGCAATTCACAATAATAAATAAATTAATAATTGTAGTACCTAATATAAATCCAGAACTGTAGACACCAGACCCAAAAGTGGGCTCCATGATTTCGAAAATCAAGAATGTGACATAATTCCTAGCGAACGATCTTAATAATCCGAATACTCCAGCCAGGAAAGCAGAGGAAACCAGAGCTACCCGTCTTCCATATCGGTCAGAGACAAATCCGACTATTGGAAGTGCCAGGAGGAGTCCGATACTGTGGATGGTTCCCACAAGTGTCCTCTTCCATCCTTGACACTGGATGCCAAGCTGTAATGAAAAAAAAAATATATTTATACAAATTTAAAAAAATTAATATTTGGAGCATACTATTACATATTGCATAATTTTGAATACACACATGAACATATGAGTATACTTCACACAATTTTTATTGGTTTGCAGCTTTTTTACAAAAAATATTATTTTCATCTGCAATCTTGGTACATTAATTTTGTATGAAAAGCATTTCTAATAATGTGATCATTTCCTTCTGAAATCGGTATGTGCAGTAAAAACCAGCCAGTTTCAAGCTCCATTTTTAGTTTTTAAAGCTATTCTATAGAGAATAAAATGACGTTGTCTGTGGTTATTTAGTCATTTCAAGGAACTATTTAAATTTAGAACATATTTTTAATGAATATGAAATGGAAAAAAACACATTAACAAATGTATGGACTGAGACTGACTACATTGAGTTTGAATTAAAAGTAATTTATGTATATTATAATAGATCCCAATCACAACTTACAATAACTATCTAGTAAGTCAGTATTACGGATGTAGGAGTAAATTCGTATATGTATTTAAATTATTACTATGGAATAATTGTAAAATTTATATTAACGGTATTCTTACAGTTTAAAAGTATGTTTCTTTATTATTTGATGACTGAAATTAATTCATTAACACACCTCAATAATTTTTATTGCGTGATAATTCTTTATGATAATCTTATTGGATTATAATTATGTAAAGTTATGTTTTTTCAATCGAATAACGAGTCGTTTGCATTATAAACACGTTTTCCTTGTAATTTGCCATACAATATATGATTTTATATGCCATAGATAAGATAAATCGACATTTTAATTTAGCAGATATCATTTTCAGTGTTTCGCAAATATTTTCGATTCGATAATATTGCACACTGTAGATTGCACGATTTAATTCCATCAATCGGAGCTTTAATACATGATCTGTGGAGACCAGGCCTGGATTTATTATAATGCCGAAAGGACTCGGGATTTTGACAGGAATCCAAAAAACGAATTGAATTCTATGTAAAACTTTGAGATAGAAGAAGCGTTCAACTATAAATTGCGATGTAAATCATCTCTATAAATGAATATATTATGCTTCCCAAATGATAAACTTTAAGCGATTTACTATGTAAATTGTCCATTTTATGAATCAACTATACACGGCTCATTGTTGAGCCATTGAGTATTTTTCCGAGTTTAGTTCCAAATTTGGTCACCGGAAGACTTATATTAGAGCAATTATATATCTATAGCAGTATGTATATATTTAAAATTGAAAATGAATATTGCAATTAAACATTTTTTAGCTAATTGGCTCCGATAGCTCCACCACTGGCATGAATGCATGACGTTTGTGTGATATAACATCTTACATAACAATTAAATCGCGCAAATTAATTCGATCTAGCGCTTCGGAAGACCTTGCTACTTTTTCAAATAACCATTAATACAAATTATACGGTGACCCCACATTGCAAAGCAATATTGACCGAGAGACTGTATTATTTGTTTTAGTATTTAAAATGTGTACGCGGAAGTTATTTCAAATATTCTGTTTATAAAGATGTTCATGATCATAAATTTGTTAAATAACTTAGTATATTGACACTTAATAATTTATCATAGTACGACACGTATTTCATTCATGCAGTAGACATTATTAAGTATAGTGAGAAGCAATTTCAATAAGCATTGAAAACTATGCTTTTAAGTTCAGTTATGAATTCAACCGATCACACTATTTTGTCATAGGAAAACGTATCTTCTCCTGGTAACTCTTTTGGCTATTGTCGCGCCTTCTGTTAAATATCTTCTTCCACTGGACTTCAAAAAATTTACATACATAAACACACCGAAAAAGTACTTTTAATGAAAACTTTACGAGAAAAAACTCTTTACTGCTTAAAGAAATATTTACGGCTAATATTAAATACTTCAAAAACATTTCGGATCATGAATTACCAACAAATAAAAGGAACCAACTCCTTGTTTATGTCTTACGTCAATATTAGCAAAACTACATTTCTGGAAAATAATAGTAATGTCCACCGATTGATTTAATCTTGAGATGCCAGGTTTTAAATGGATTTTGATTTTTATAAATATTGTGCATCTAGTTTTCACTGACCATTTTGTAACTAAACTTGACTTGAAATAAAGTAAGAAAAACATTAAGAGCATCGTCTGTAAAAAAGCAGCGATGGATGATAATAATAACAATACGATGTTATTAGAGATCATCTCTCTGCGTATCGTAGTTACCAACATAGTAAGCAACAAACTGATCCGTGATGGTCGTCAGGCATGCTAATCGATTGTTATTATAACGGATAAAAATACACGAGACGGATAATAGCCGGTATTCGGTATGTACATATAATACTAAGGCTTGAGTATTTGCTTACGAATTTTAGTGAACGATTTAAGCGTGCACGGACCATAATTCAATATGTAAATCAGGGTTACCCCACACAAAAAATGTATTTTTTTTAAATCGATCAAATTAATTTACATATGTAATATTCATTGCCCGGTCGACAAACAATTTACATTATATACTCGTATTTCTAAGACTTGTTGCTAAGTAGGTATTTTAGAATAAAGGACATATGATCACTTCATTGTATATTCATTATTTTATAGACAGATTCAACATTATATTAACAGTAATATTAATTCGTAGTATTTTATATTTTACTTCAATTAGCTTGGACTAGAGAACAGTCTATCCAGTGCCACACCGTGGGTTGGAGGCGCATTTGTCTAAATAATTTTTGAACCATCTGTTTACAGATCTTCACTGATTCATAATGCATCGGCGTATAAATATGACTGTATAAATGAGACAGTGCTGAGTATCATAATATAGTATTTACATAGGCCTTGACAGTTACTTAACATTGTTAGTTCATATCGATTCAATGGAACTATTAGTTGTTGATTTACCGCATATATTGAAAGCGATTTACGTATTAAAATCCACTCTTTAAGCCACCATTTTTCGAAATCAAAAATAATATTATAAATGACAAATCGAAGATTGCGACAGTGTAAGTATGAGAGAATACGAAGAAACGGTATTGATTATGGTCGTTTTCTAATTACACATATTATTTATCTGCAACGTATCTAAATAGAAAATGGAGTTAAAATTATTGAAGAACATTGTCAAAACAAAAAACGTCGATTATGGGCCGGCTGAATAGCCGAGGAATTTTGTCTGCCGTTGAAATTGCAACGGTTTACTTAATAGTTAATTATTTTTAAAAATATGGCAATACATCGTTCGTCTTTTTAGAATAATATAAGACCGAGTTAGTATAAGTCAATTCATAGAAACGACATGATCGCAAACTGTTCGTAATCAATAGTTATTAACTTGTTCTTAAAACACATCGCTTTTGGCATTTTACAATTTGATCAATTCGAGCTTTTAAATGTGGTAATGAATACGCTTTTAAGAAAAAACAAGAAATGACAAACCATTTAAGTTAATTCATTTGTTTACTTTGAAACATAAAATTTTCGTAGAATCGATTGACGTCTCAGAAAATTTTCGATAATGTGATAATGTAAAGGCGCCGTCGCTCACTAACCATCAATCAGAACACTGCATCGCGCATTTATAATGAAGGACCGAATAAATTATTTTAATTCAACATAGCGAATCGAAATTACCGTTAGGTATGTGTTTTGTTCTAACAGCAATGTTCAAAACCGAGACGATACGTATTGAGATCGGAGCACTTTGAAAAAATGCGATCCCACAATAAACTTTCGTGACTACCTTGTATTATTAACTGGAGACATACGACCACTGAATATAAAAAGTAATCACCGTTTGAGTTTCAAGACATAACTATCATTAAGCCAGCGCATAACTTTACGAGAAGTATTTATCAGCTAATTCATAGGACGTAAATCGTAAATCTAGCATACCCTAATAACATGTGTAGCTTACAAAATTTGACTTCTGGAATACCAATTCTGAACGGTTCACAACAAGCATCTAATTACTGTGTACGGTAGAAGAATATATTTTTAAGTGTCTACTCTGAGTATGAAGCATACAAATTTCCCTTCAAACAACCAGTCCTGTATATTTAACTGTTTTTATTCATTACGCAAGTTATATGGATAATGTTTAAGAACACCTTAACATTTTCATTAGTGAATGAATTATGGACACACGTTTTAAACACTAAAATCTTTCACTGCTATCAATTCAATTAATATCATAAAATCAATCGAAATGGATATGCCGATTTGTGAATAATGCTATTCTATTTCCAAAAAACGATAAAATAAACTGAAAAGTTAATCGAAATTGGTAAGAATCTATATAACATAAGTGGCAACTTTCATTTCGGAATCAAAGGAGCACCTGAGAGCAATTTCGAGCGCATATGACTAATTTATGTGACATTTCATGTGTTTCTGTGAACACATGAAATATTTCTCTCGTTTCTTTATAAAATATAATAATTATAGAAAGAATATGAGAGATGAAAGTAGAGAAAGAGTATTAGCATGTTCAATACTGAAATCATCTTTTTTTTCGTAATGTAATTGTAATGACTTTTAAATATCAATGACAGATTTATCTAGTATTTAAATTAGTATAGTTATTAACGTGTTATTCAAAAATAAAGAAGCTCCGAAAATAAGTCGACAAGGCGCACAGACGTACATGTGCGTCCATACTCTTCAAAGGGTTAACAATAAAAAAAAATAGGAAAAGATTGACAGAGAATCCTTGAGGCGCCACGTGGTGCTATATGCTTTGCATAGGAAATAGATTTAGCGGAACAAAAATAAATTTAAAGATAATGTATTCGTTTGAATGCTTTGCAAGATTTCCAACTGTGTAAATTAATAGATGAAAATTGAAAATGACAACTTTTATTGATTACTTATAGAGCTTTATTGTAAGCAAAAAAAATACTGTATTATTGTTTTATAAATAGATTCTGAAGCGAGTCGTTTTAAACGTACTGAAGCTGCCTATACATACTGATCTCGGTACATTAACATTATAACTATTTGGAATACAACAACAATGCACGGACTCGCTTGGGCCAAAAACAATTGATGAATTTTTGACTGGTAATTTTGGCGCCTCCCAGATTTCGCGCCAGGGGCAGTGGCCCGATTCCTCACCCATGTCTCGACTCTGGTAATAATATAACTATCCGGTTTGATCCATTTTTATAAGCTTTTTTTATTTATTATAATCACAAATGATGCGCCCGCGTGCTTCAAAAGATCGACTATTATCACTTCGATACAAAAAAGCAACGCAAAAATACAATTTTAATCGTGTTAAAACCTTGAACTTACACGCCTGCACAATTTATAAATATTATTATCACAAGTTGTCAGTTTTTAATTAGTTTTGTTAATATATGGACGTGTGGCGTATTACCGGCTTATTTACGCGATATTTTATTTATATAAGATTACTAGTATTTCCAAGATATTGTGATATTGAATATTTAAATTAAATGGCGCTAAGCACAATGATGTTCTATTCGTTTAATCAGTCATGCTGAAACTTTTTTATCTTACTACGTAATTTAATTTAATTAAAATGAATCGATAAATTCAATGATATTACTTTTTTCGTCGCTCTTTAAGATAACAATGTCTGCATTGATGAATGATTAATTAATATGCTCAAAATACAATACATTTTGATTTTCTCACCTCTTGAACTATAGATTGCCCAGCTCCGAAGACAAATTCATCACACGGAACTATGTTCTGCTTATCAAAAGCGTCAGCTCCGCAGGTCCCGCCGTCTCCGCTCGACGAATTGAAGAAAAGAGGAGCATATCTCGTGCATCTTCGGGGGTCTGTGCTGGAAGGCATCGCGTGGACCAGCCATTCTTCCGTAATGTTTGGTATCGCTGATTCACATTCTGGAATTTTACATCTGTGGGCAAAATAAATGTAACGTCAAAATTTTATAAATTGGCATACACTTACTTACAATTAAATATTGCGAGCTTAGTTATTGGTCAGTTTGATACTCATAATACTTGCGTAAAACATCAAAAATATATGATAGTTTATAACTGTGGAGTAAAGTTAAACAAAGGGCATAGATGTATTGAATTGTTTCAATATATTTCAACTTTTCCTCTTGAGATGTATAATTATTAACCTAAGTAACCAATGTATAAAAGTAATTTTGCCATTTAATCTGTAACGTGAACCGTGGAACCACATTTACTGTTGAGAAAATAAGAACATGAATTATATTACCAGAAATATTGTATTGTTTATTTTTTAGAATCTAATAATAAAAAAATATCATTGTTAACTAAGTCTCAGAAGCAGTATAAGATTTCGCTTAAACAAATAAAAAATAGTCATATATTATCGCTACATAGAAAGCTGAGATGAGTCTGGAAATTTTATTACGACAACCTGAGGCGTTTCTGTTCAATGCTAACAGAAAATAAATGCGAGAATTATAATAACACCATACTGCTTTTTAATCGTGCTTAACGCTTGGATATTTTTCCAGGATAGGTTTTAACCAAAACGTTATCGCTGACGAATGTGACTTTGATAAAAACTCGGTTAAAATATTATCTCGTATTAATGTCATACAATACAAGAATACTACAGATCCTAAAATTAAATCAACCTTCAGTAAAAGAGGTGCTAAAAATAATAATAACTCGTATGTAAGTACGTACGATTCCTTTTTGTTTGCATTTAACTCTGGACATTGCGTACTGTCTACGGTAAAATGAATTTCATTAAACATGACAAGCTTGCGTCTGCGCATATTGATAACAAAAAAAAACAGTCGGCGATAAATGCAATTTTACTTAAGTGACAAGTGCAATTCGCAAGCTAGCTTATTCACCAATTTGGATCAGCACAGCTGTTGGATGCCACTATCATGTGTATTATTATTTTATACTGGCAGTGAAATGGTTGAAAATGTGGCGCTAAAACTACGGTTATAATATTCAATTCAATCACGAGTTTATCAAAGTTCTATTAATAAATCTTAATGACGAATGATAATGGCATGCGGTGAAAACAGAATAAACATTAAAATTTTATACAATTTCTTCATACAGCCATTAATTACATAGTGATAAAAAATATTTTTAGCGGTAAAGATTTATACTCTGATAAGAGTGGTCTTATGTAGGTCATAAATATGTTAAGCATAATCCCTATGATAGTAAATAAATTATAAAAGACATTGTGGCAATAGTCAGTGGATCGGAGCGTGTCGTATGTTGGCCATCATGTGCACCGTGAGGTTGCACGCGCGATCTAATCTTTTGCAGGCCGCTTTACTTTTACGCATTGCCAAATTTACAAAGGCAGTTATACTGAGACTATAACCATATATTTACGAGATTCGAAATTGCAATCTCCGATTCAGGACGATTTACAAGCACGCGTCATCTGAAAGTGGAGTAAAAACAGTCCTATATTCAATACTCATCATGCAATGCTAACCGCTTGAAAAAATAGCATATATATAAAAAAACGATAAAATCGATTGTAAACCTATCAGGGATTTAGTTCTGCATCTTTGAGTTTCACCAAGATTTTGAGATTAAAAAAAAGTAAATGATATTTTTTAACCATATGTCTTTAACTGCCAGTCGCTATGTATATAATCTTGCCCTGTACGTCAGAGATTTTCGAGATATTGAAACACGCAAGAAAAATAATTCACTTACAAAATTTGAGACTCACAGATGTTTGGTGTGACGTCGCATCATATGTTTCATGCGTACGCATCACTGAGTTTATATCGAAACATTTTTTCAGATCGAAAATATTGTACGTTTAGTAAGAGAAATCGTCCCGACTCACGGGTGAGTCGTTGGCGTACAGGGCACGTCGCGTCTTTGCCGAGCACACGGTTAAAGCCATAGCCTCTCGGCCACCTGAGAAACATAAGACACCCTCCATAAATTAATTGATAATTCAATCCCATTCGGCCATCGAACGGCAGTCTTAATTATTCGTCTACGTAAAGCATCTTGAGACAATACATACATGATATTCACAATATATCTGTTGATATTTTTCTTTACATAATACTACAGATCACCGCGTCATCTGAAGATACCAAAGCCGTCCGACGCTGTATTTAAGTACGTAAGGTAGTACGTGCAAGAGGTCAAAAGATTATCAAATAAAAATGAAAATGAAAACATAACAAAGTAAACAAAACGAACGCATCAATTTATACGATTATTACAATAAATCTTCAACAGCGAGTACCGGTTGAAGATAAGTGGCACCCCGCAAATAAAAAATTATAATCAGGGCCGTCATTAGACAATAATATAAAAATGGCAAGGTCTTCAAGGATGGCATTAGGATCGGGAATTTAATGATAAATTATTTGTTTATTTTGTCACATCGAGTTTTTATAAATACAATGAGTCATGTTTATATTAGATTAATACTTGTTTTTGTGTCTACGTTAATAATATTTTCTATAGACATTTGAAACTGTTTATTTGTATTTTTTTATAACTTTATAATATTTTTAAGAATCCAACGGTGTAATGTAAACTTTTTATTTAAATTTTTGGTTAGAAATTAGCATTATTTAATACCAACTTTACGTTGTATTAATGGATATTTATTTCTTTATGTAGATTGGATAGTATTGTCTAAATATGATTAATAATAATATTAGAAGGAAAGATACTTTGCTAAATGTATGGCCGTGTAATGATGTACGGAGATGCACTTACAACAACGAACTATGCTCCTATTCCAAGAAATTGTTAATTTAAGAAAGTCTCGCGACTTCGGCGGTTTGATCATTTATGCTGAGGATAAAAAGCATTTATGAACACAGTCAAATTCTCATCTTTGAATACACCAAATGGACGCTTACTATAAAATATAATCGAGAGATTCTAACTTGAAAAATATTATTAAAATACACCAAAACTATAATAGAGTTTTATATGTATAACCTGTCTCTTGAACTCTCGCCTTACTGTCCCAAATGCAACGTTGCCTGAGTGTACAGTAAAAAATGTATGTTAGTAATAATTATGATAGTTGGCTATAAAAATCATTTTATCGTTTGTAAAAAGTCAAATAATATAAAATAAGTGCAATAAATTCAAAGAAACAAAAGAGACGACATACCTAGGCGTACATCATTTACTGACTGATCTAACTGCTTTGAATACTCCCTCTCTTTTCCTCTGAGATGTAATGACATCATTCATACGAGCGATATACACAACCGTTATACACATACCAACGTCATTTGATACACGTACACGCCAGGCGTGGATTCAATACGAAATAAATATTTTTGTCGATATTGACAATGTTTATGTCGTAATAATTAAGTTTTTATGAGGAATACATAAAGTATAAAAACCTTGCATTCAGTATATTAGGAGGAATAAAACATAATATAAGAACTGTCCACGCACTATCAATCACAGGACATGAACAGTTAAATATGAATATTTCGGTAAAATGTCTTCTCTACGGACACGACTTGTGCTGCGTCATAATTATAAACTGTTTAAGCAAAAGCCATTAAATCTCAGTTTTTTAAAAAGCGCTTTTATTTTTAGAATCACAATGTACACAACTAAATACATATCCTGTCAAAAGGAATCATACCGCAAATGCCAAATTATTGTCCAAACTCAACTTTTGATTTACAAAAAAGAAGAACCTACCAAAATTGCATGCAGTAAAGAGGAATTAAACCTCATTCATGCCATTATTATTCTGTGAGGGTTAATGCCTTTTTACCTAAATATGGTTGACTTATTCACACCATTCGCTAACTGTTTACTCGGATTCAATAAATATGGCGTGACTAAACTTAATTATCTTTTCGCATTGTACACACTAATTTGATAGTGTAACATTTAATTAAATGCATTTAAAAACGTATGACTTGTTTATCATTCGTTCAAAATTGGCCGGGGCGTGTGAGACCGCCTGGAGTCACCCTCTCGTGATTTCGCTTGGTATGCATCGATTGATGCAGATGATCGTCAAGGACACATCATATAGGTCTATATTTATCAATGCCAAGGCTCGTGTCGGGCCATGGGGTCAACAATCAAGATGACATTGGCTAGTGATATTTTCCATAATTTCGTTTCAACAGAAGATACATTATTGCCAATTGAAATAAATTAGTATCAACAATAAATAATATATTCCGTATGCATTACGCGGTGACGCCATTTAGTCGTCGAGTTCTGCGAGCCGATTGTTAAGACTGTTGACAACTTGAAAAATACTAATTGATGTAAAAGTACTACTCATAAATAATACAATGCGCATACGAAAATCTTTACCGTAGAATAAGAACCTATCAACCCAGCCGTGTACTAGCACATTCAAGAACGTGGTACTATATTATTACTCACAGCACTCAGGGCGTCAAATCACTCACTTCTGATTCGCGGTATATATATAATTATCAATATATTTATTTTATGCTTATGAAGTTGCCAGTTAGTGTTCATACGCTCCACTTGAATTTCTTCAGTTCAACACGATCTATGAAATGCACAACGCTCTTTTGAAAACTTTCGACACGTCTATAATATTAACTTCAAAATGTGAATGTACTGTGAAACGTTTTCAAAGTCGATTTATCTTATTTTGAAAATTACTTTAGAATCTTTTGATTTGTACTGTTTTTTTATGTATTAAGGTTATATTTCGATAATAAAATTCTGAAATATAATAACATTAGTTAACCCTTAATATTTTACCATTGCTATAGTTTATTTTTAAGAGAACTTAACAAAAAAAATATTGTAGGGATTAACGAGTGATTGATGAAGGCGACGAGGAGAAATAAGTTTACTCAGCTGTGTTTTTTCTATTTACATATAGATTTGTCATTACGACCCACTAGACACGATAGGTAAAGTATAAAGCTAAATAAAAACTATACAGCTTATACAGAATGTTTAGCAGATGCTGAGCACGTGCGACTAAATTAATCATTAGTTTTATTTGTAACAAAAAGTGACTTACAATTTAATAATTATTACAACTCCACCTACAAACAAACAAAAGGCATGTTAAAATCTGCGGTTGGGTGCCACTTTGGGTTGGGTTCGTTTATTTGTATCCTTGGCGGTTGACTGTTGGAAATGATCAATACATAGGGCTGTACCACTAGTAGAGATAATTGATTTAAATACGAACCCGTTGTTAAAAAAACTAAATACGGTATGCGGAAAATCTCTTCACTAGTTATTTATGTATTGAACTAACATGATGGAAACATCTGAAGCGATCGTTTATTTATAGCGCAAAATGAATAGTTCACCGACGATATGTTCAATGAATCTAAACAGATTTCTTCGTATATGTACATCAACAAAAAAATACACTTGACTCTTGATTAAATGAAGTCTGGTTAGCTGGACCGCTGATATACAGTGATGAAAGGAATTGAAAAAATATATCTCGTCATCACCGTTTTTGCATTGTCTCGTTGTAGTTAACAAGACAATTATGTTTATGGCCGAATGAATAAAAGTACACTCTTGAGTATCATCGGAAGTAGATATTACAGATTAAAGACCGGTAGATGTACAAATATCAACAAACGGATTCTCATGCCTTAAAAAAATCGTCACACGACGAGCGAATCAGTTCACTACTATGAGAAGATAGAGAAAGTCTGAAGTTCGTCGTTCAACTGACAGTCCACCGGTACTGATTCAGTTCCACTCGTTTACTGTCATGGTCTGACTGCTGTGTGCGTAGTTTTGATGAAACCCATACATCACATAGAACTTGCCTAAAATTCTGAACAACTGAACGTCCCACAGTGTGCGCGTAGAGTGAAGTAATCTTACATCTGATAACATAGCAACCAAATTTCTAAGTGCTCACTATCAACACTTACCTGGGATTCACCCAATTATAACGGGTTGATTTTAGTGGATTTTGTTTATGTATTTAACTACCAAATATATTTTGTATTTCTTGGAAGAGTGGTGTATGGATCGCTCACACCAGGTAGAACGGAAAATAGTTAGTCTCTTAATTGTTATCGGCCACTAGTTGTGTTTAAATAATGTTTATTTTATTAGAGCAATATTGATTTTTTACGGTTGACTTTATCTTCTATCGGCGTGATTATAACCTATAGCGGAACAACACTAATGTTTTAGATTTGCAGAAAAATAACCCATCTGTGAATAGTGACGTGCAGAATTACAGCATCGAATACTTGAAACCGGTACTAATACCAAATACTTAATATGAAAAGTATTTGATACTAATGATTTTTTAAAGAACCGGCTACTTTGTAGAACAAGTGCCTTTTAAAGAACCGGATAACTGAAAGTGCAAAAATGAGCTCTTAACCGAGCTCTCCGATATATAATATTTCGAACGATTTCCACAGGGAAAACGAACCTTTTGTTTATTGATCCCCTATAAGAATAATACAATATTCGGAAGAGGAGTTTTTCTTAATTGCTTTCTTCTCGAAAAACCTTCAATATTGAAACATTTATAGTAGGATTATTAGATAGCTTACATGAGAGAAAGGGAAATGTCTTAACTTCTCGGTACCCACCCAATATAAAATAGCCAGGAAACTGAGAGCACTAATAGCGCGCTTCGTAAAGTTTAGGTAAGACGTGGGAAAAAAAAGAGTACGAAAGGACAAAATCCGAAAATATAAAGTTTAACATAGCGCGAGCCCTAAAAAACGAGACACCACAAAATTCTGAACGAATGTTCAAAATTTTTAATTTTAGCAAAACGAGAAACCTAAAAAAAATACTTATATGCCAATACTTAGTACCGGTACTTACGAGTCCCTCAAAAATACCGGTTCCGCACATTCATTTCGAATTCGATTTTCGAATCACCATAGATTAATAATCAAAACGAATGCAAATATAAATTATGTCAAATCTATGATTTCATACGCACAATTATATGTTTGTAGGTTATGTACACAAGTGTTCATTTGAATGCAGCGTGGTCAAAGAATCAACAGGAAGACTCATAATATAATACGCCAAAAAATAAAGACAACTGCGCGTCAGGTAACATTTTTTTATAACCGCATGAAATTTTCTATGTAAACAATAAATTAATATTCATGTCTCGGTTTGGCGCCCCGAGGCCTAATTAAGTGAATATGATAAGAAGTCCTCGAGAAGTGATAAATAATGTATTTTTAGCATCCTTCTTTTCATTATTGTCACTTCGAATGAAATGTAATATGAACTTAATTAACAATTCAAACCTTATACTATTGAGATGGCAATTTGGGATATGAACCGTAAAACATTTCAAAAGTAGAAATATGTTTTTACATTCGTGATCAAACACAGCAATGAAGATCAAAATTTGTTATATTTAATTATATCAAACAATAAATAGTTCATTCGATTTTTTATTCATTACCACACTAAAATTGAGCTACTATTAGTGTTTTGAGCGTTCTTCTGTCAAACTATAGAATTTGGTTAAATATAATGTTTTAGAGATTTTTAGAATACACAAACGGCTAACTGAAATAATTTTACTTGAAGTGAACTCTTTAACAGAAGTGAAAATCACAACATTCACTATGATAATGAATCTCCACAGCGTAGATATGAATATTAAGAGTTGCGAGGATAGCGTGTAAGCCATCTAACCAACATATTAAAGTTTACTAAAGTACTCAAACTTACTCACCGCCTCTTTCTCGTTTTTTTAGCTCGCAGAAGGTAATTATTAATTTCTTTTATAAGGAACCGCCGCCCCCTATAAATAACTCAACCCCCCCCCCCATCATACTGAACCAACTATCGCCCCCATAGAAAACTTCAAAGCCCACAACAGGGTGGTATCACCCGCTTTGAGAACTAACTGCGTTCAAATACATAATATCATCGTTGTTAGGAAATAGTAATTAACTCGCAATAACACTTTCGAAGATAACAGTGTTTAATGTTTATTTTGTGTATTATTAACTATTTGCATTATTTTCCCTAGTTATTAGCCATCTATTGCAGTCAATTACAATTTTAAAAACGCATATTCAGCATATTAGTTAATTTCAGTAAAAAAAAGTCGATTTTGGAAAAAAAAATTAAAAACTATTTCCTTAACAACAACGATAAATATATAATCATTTGTGGATATTTGGTATAACTTTAGTTGTTTAATTATTAGTTATGATTTTGGTGGACCCAGTTTTTAACTATTTACTAAACTGCAAGCAATAAGTGGGCGAGAGATGATGAGCGAGAATATAGAAAATTTTAATGACCAATTTACCAACTTTATAAATATGTACATTTATAAAGTTCAGTGGATTGAACCCCGGACCTATCGTATAGCTAGCAACATGTAATTGTGAGGCAGGTTCCAATTTATTATAACTTTTGAATATAAACGTATGTTTTTATTAAAAAAAAAATGCGCATCCGAAATAAAATAAGCTACTTAATTAACGTAATCCAGCCATAAAAATGTATAGTATAAGCGTAACATGTTCATTCAAATAAATTAAAAATCCACGTGAATTTAATTGGCGTCGAGACGAATAATAAATCTAGAAATTAAACTGTGAGGTCGTTAAAATAATGACGATAAATAATAAGTTATTCAAATCCAAACAAAACGATTTCACTATGCTTTTTCCATGAACTAAAAAATAATGTATTGCACAAACAAATATATTTTTTCAAAAAAAGTAAATTGAGAAACCTGATTTATTTCATCAAAATTAAAATAAGCAAACAAAACTATTTCCAGGAAAACAACTGACGATAGAATTTATTGAAATTTTAATAAATATTAAAAATTAATTAATTCGGTAAACTGGTTTTTTCAAAGAAACGATCGAGACTTTTTTTTTAATATTTTTCATTCGGCTATCATTATTTTACGTATGCAACGGGCAATATTGTATTGATTTTTTGCTAACTAGCTTTCTCATTGTAACGTGAATTATTTATGTGAAATGCGCTTGGCACACTGACACTTTAAACGTCAAACCTTTAGATTGAATGAATAAAGGTTTATAAAATTGTTTCCATTATTCCTTCGTGTATTAATATTATACTGCAATGTTACTTTCCTATATTCCATGTCCTCCGCTGTGAAAATGTAATTCGAATTGTACGTCGCCGCTAGTATAATCGGTAAACATATAAACACATAGGTAAACAGCTGAGATTTGCCGAATTGTCCCAATTCCAGCAGAATCACATCCAAGTTCACGTTTGACGGATTCGCCCGCATGGCACTTTTGGCAGTCATGTTTATTTATTTTTTTCTTTTTCACGTTGGCACTATGTATCCCGAATGTCAGAATAGAGCCGTACGCACGGCATACGAATGACGCGACTGTGCAAGCCAGGCCGGCGATATACTGAATGATTTTAGGGCAGACCGCCAATTTTATCTACACCACGCGTATGTGCTAGACGGGTGACATTTTATTTTCTCCATGAAGGTTTTTAATAAATCCGCTATTCACATAACTGCATGATTTCTCTGGAACAAGTCGCGCGCATCTTTTATATTGCATACATATTTTCAAAATTCAAGTTGATTGTTCTTTGATTATTTTTCATGGCTCTTTTAGTGTTGCATATAATTGTTCACGACCGATATCTAGTAATGAATGCATTAAGAGTTAATGATACCATTCTATTATAATGCCGTGTAATTGTTATTTATATGATAATATTTATTGATTTATCGTCGTTTTTATTGACATTGAAGCGTTAATTGATTTGATCGCGATATCTTTTTAATGCTGTATTCGTAAGTAGCGACATCTAACGTGGAATGTAAAAATCTAATAAGCAGAACATTAATTCCAGAATATTACAGAAAAATAACACACCAAGTAACAAATTAGGCGTGTGCGAAAACTAACCTAGCCTATACAGCATCGTTTGTGCAGGTTTCTTCAGTAATTAGTAATCAATCCTACAAGCGAGAATTCTGCAATTACAAAATTATTTTTGCGTAGTTGTGACGACGTGTTGTCGCGCTGCCGAACTTGCTCACTCACCTATTTATAGCTATTTTGCATCTCTGTTGCCGACGCTCTAATGCTGTCGCTCTGCCACCGTGGCATCTATCGTAGCCTCGGCCTCAAAATATATATATATACTACATCCTTTCTGATTACTAGATTGTTGAAAAACGTACTATAAAAGTTATTGAATGTTTTGTGGGCTGGACATCTTCTGCTAATTAAAATGTTGATCGTTTTGTGCTTTGATTTTTATTAATATTATGTTAGTTAGCCCATAGTACCTTGGAATTGGTTATATTTAGTGTATTTTTTGTTTATAAATAAAACAATATAGCAATACAATACAATACAACAATATATAAGGACATTTATTGAAAAAATGTTTGAAAGTGGCTTGATAATTTAAAGTAGGAATGGTCAAAATTTTATTTGTTTATTAAGTAAACTTATATTGAGGCTTCAAATTTGAAAATGTTTAAAACACATGGACGTTTTGCAGATATTATTTTTTGTAAATTGTTAGTACGCGGTTTAGAAAAAACAGTCATTACTTCTTCAGGGTGTATATTTCTAATTGGGTGTCTTTGTCGTTTTAAAGTTTTCACGTTTTCAAAGCATTATATGCAATAAAATTAAAACAAATGTGGCTTGGACTTATTCTGCTTAACTACGTCCAATTTCCCTTTCGGTTTCAGTAAAACACGAGGTATTGTCTTGTATTTATGTTCCAAAATCCGTGTCAGCAGTGTGACGATGTAAACAAAACAGATAATATTGATACCGATTTTTTTAGCTGATATTCGATGTGATGCGCATTAAGCCGGTATATAGAAATGTATTTTTTCTTCTTTTTCTATAAGCAGTCAGACCAGACGATTTTATGACCTTTCCACATGTGACCCTGAACTCCGAGTTGGGAACAAAATAGCGAATCAATTATTAATCAACATCAGTTGACACGATTTAGTGTGCTAATAACAAACAACTGCAATTAAACCATTATTATGTATCGTGATATAATTATAATAAATACGATATCTATTTGCAGATGTGACTTAATAATGTTAGCGAGACACTATTAACGACGTTTCTATTCAGATTATCTAGCGCAAACTATTCTTCGATCACCATAACGAACATAACCATATAGTTAGATACTATTTTGTTGGAGACGTTGAACAAAAAAATCTTGTGAGTCAGCCACATATGAAATATCGATAAAATCTTCTTGGTTGTTGACATTACTTATTAGCCTTTCTATCGTTACTCAGAAGAACACACACGAGATTAATCTGTCGCGTAATATTTTTCGACTACATAATATGGATAGACATATTTTTATTCGCACCAGGATACTTTGAACACTTCAACTCAATTAGGCTGGCTATACGACTCCATGAATCTGAAAATAATATAGCATAGAAAGAAAGCGGTAGGTACGAAATAAGTTATGGATTCCGGTTTAAATAAGTGGCGTATCATTTTATAGCAAAAAGTACAACAATACATATTAAAGTAAAATCATAAATCTCTTAAAAACGAGGAAAAATATAAAGACAGATTGAAAATAATGACAAATATATGATGAAATGTAAGTTTATTTTATTTGGTATTTAAACATAGTCAGGTACAGAGGTTCATATTGACAGTTAGTTGTGGGTTAAAAATGGAAAGTGTATACTCCACCCACGTAACACAATTTGCCTAACGTATCAATCAATTGCTTCTATACTAAATTATCTTCAATAAGTCAAGTTTGGTAGTGAGTGCATCATTCACAGTAGATCTTAACGCGTATTTTTTAAAAAATATTTACAAAATATTATGCTCCAGTCGCATCCATAAAAAAACGAGAATTACCGCACTCACATTATTGATTCTAATCAGTATGCGAAAGCAAACATAAATTTGTGGTTATTTTTTTTTTAACAAAATGCACATTTAATATTTAAGCTCCCTCCGTCTTATAACATTTCTCCAATGTACGCTTTGATAAACCAGTCTTGTTGTCCACACGTTAACCACATTTTACGGTCTTATCTACTGCTAAATCAAATGCCATCTAACGTCTCTCCTCATGGTTATTGCATACAGTCAAGCAAGCACTAGTGATGTTTTTAAAAATGAATTGTATTGTAAACACCTTAAACATATTTTTTAATTTGTCCAATATATTTAAAATAAAAAGAATCACTCAAAAAGTCAATCCATACATAACAGTAAATTATTGAAATTGGGATTTATAAAATTATGAATTGGTATCAATAACTTGAAGATTCTATGCAAGGCAATTGTTATATTATCAACCGCAATATCATGCTTATCGTGTGAGCTGGGCTTTATAAGCGTACTCCAGACCTACAGACCTGATGCTTTTCTTATACGTACGTATGTTATAAATATTGTAAATTGTCTGTCACTACACTGATTATTATGGAGCAATGAGATAATCAACAAGTAGTGTAGGACTTTATATCGCGACCTATATAATACAATATTCCGATAAATATTTATGATATTCAAAAGGGGGATATACTTAAACTGTCCGACATTTTTTTTTATTATTTAATACCGTAGCTTTACACAACCAAGTCAGTATATATATTATGTTTTATTAGTAGGAAAAGTAAATCTCACTGAGCTATAATTTCAATGCAATTCTTACTTACGATTTATATTATAGGAGGCCAAATTGGTTTTACAATATTTTTAATAATATGCGGTTATCGTAGGTATTATTGTCCAGAAAATTACCTTTTTAAATTATTAATGCATTATTCAAGTTTTCTCGTAAATCTGATATGGTAAGCAATACCATATAAATATTTATAAATTCTTTCTAGTGACGTGATTGTGCGTCTTCATCAGTCGCGGAACGTTTTTCCGAAAAGCAGGCGTCCGCACATTATTTATGATATTGTATTGAATATTTCTTGCAGAAATGTGTAATATTATATTTTGTATTGATTGCCACTACGTATAAGTAAAGTATTGCTCGTTAATTATAAAACTGAATTTCTGGTAGGAACCTATTGTTTCGATACTAACTTGTGTATATTTTAACAAACTGTTCGCGTGTACGTGTACCAAGAAACCTGAATGATATTTGGGAATAGGAGATTATTAATTGTATCAATTTTTTTTGGATTTACTACCCTAATTTAAATGACGTTCTAATGAATCGAAGCGAGTGAAATTCAACGGTTTTTTACGAGGGTCGATTGTAACTTGTAACCAAATTTGGTGAATATAGTTTTTAAAAAAAATATGCTTGTTGGGAGTTCTTTCAATATTTTGAGGGGGAATAGTCTGAATTCACATGAAGATAGTAAAATTTTACTTTGATAAATATTTGAGATTGAAACTCATGGCATATGGATCACGGTGGGCGTTTTTTGAAAGCAGGAGCTGTTGCATCCCGTCTATGTTTGCCGCTTTTAAAACAAGCGGCTCACATGAGCTAATTCTACGCGCACACTGCGGACGTTCAGTCGTTCAGCATTCCAGACAAGTTCTCTGTGATGTATGGATTTCATCAAAACTACGCACACAGCAGGCAGTCAGGCGTGGCAGTCAACGGGTGGAATTGAATGGTACCGGTGAACTGTCAGTTGAACGTCGAACTTTAGGCTTTCTCTGTGTGCGTGCAAGTATAAAAGAGCGACACGTCTCGGTATATTTAGCTGCAAAAAGAATGAAAGTTTTATGCATACTCGTACGTGTGGCTGCCAGACGATCTTTGAACGCATTTGTAACGAAATACTTTAGTTACTTGCAATACTGCCAACGTAAAAACAGTAATATTAATTCTATTATTTTGAAAATCAATATCGCCAAAGTTTTACGAGAAGATAATATCAACTCTTTGGATACTGTAGTATTTCTGTTATTTTATTGAATTAATAAACATAAGACTCTAGATGTGCTAAAGGCGCATTGGTGCATCACTTTTAACTATATTAACTGTATTTGCAAACGTTCCTTCGTATTTCAAGAAAATACGGATGATATTGTGTGGTTTTTTAGTGGTAGGTTTTAGGCATATACGCCCAGGTCGTGGATCTATATAAAAACACATGGTATTTGTAAAGTAATTTTGATTTTTATATACTTATAGAAAAGCTTATCTTATGAATATATTTTTTCTGAAACTTATGGTTTTTCTCATTTTGTTTAGTTCGCGTGAAAAAATTCGCGGCACACACTTTAGGAATCCCTGGCTATGATAGTAAGATGTGATTTGACCTGAGAAAAAGAAAAACACGTAATTTATTCTGAAATTCTCACCGTAGTCGTTATCAAACATTGAGAGATTTTCGATAGAAGGCTAATCCGTCACAAAACACGCGACAGCCAAATTCTACCAAGAGTTTCCAGTTATGGTAAAAATATAGAAAAATCCAGCTTAAGGAGCCATCTCTAATTTTTATTTTCTGTGGGATTGTAAATAATTAACATATCTGCTCATATTAATAACATGTCGTTTTGTATAAATTATGTATGTAAAATCAGAACTCACTTCTTTAAAAAATTTCCCACGAACAATTCGAAACACAAAACGAAACTGCTGACGAAAGAGACAAAAAATGAAACGGAAGCTATCGTACGATAATCGTATGATGTGTAACACCTTTAAACCCGGACGGCTCAGAAGTTGATAATATTAACTAATCCAATCCTATATTCTTTATTTTTTTATCACCAGAGTATCCTCTAAGAATCTGAGTATATCAACATAAATGTAAAAAGTTAACACCACAATCTGAGTACGTAGATACACGTATTGATTTTACATTAATACGATGGCAAGCAGTGCACACGCCTAGGGCCTCACAAACGAAGGCGGTGTCAAAAAGAAATCCTGACGAAAGTAAACATCTTAAAATAGTCTAGACAAGATCTATTTCACACTAATCATATTTAAAAAAACCTATAAAATCATACATAAAATTTTAACGGAATATGTTACATTAAAATTAATTGAATTTAACATTTATGATCTTCAAAGTTGGAATACAAGAAGCCCGCTCAATAATTTACATGTGCTGAATATATGTATTGCTTGAACCTATCCTTGTTACTCGCATACATTACAAAATAATATATTTTTCAATATAATGTATTCTTAAACATAAACAACGTGTTACACTCGTATGTTTGTGCATACTAGCATTCAACGCTGTCCACGTATGCGAGATGTCCTTAATCGACACGCGTATGATACATTATATCTCGTGACATTTGAAATAACAAAATTCACATACATGACATACTGAAATATTTATTTTTCGAAATACATACCATTGTATAAGCGAATTCAAAATATACTGTGGGTCTTTTTAAATAACCGATAACATTTTTAAACTTATTTTTGAATTCCTGATGTGTTTCATAAAGCAATTTTATTTTATTATGACGAATGAACAACTTTCCAGCAAGACAAACTATTTACTTGGTTTTATTTTGCACGCAAAGAAATATTGGTTAGTAAAATTTTCATAAGCAATAATTCATTAAACGTTTCCTCAAAATGGGTACATATATATGTGAAGATTTTTCTCCAGAATATTTTTTTAGAGATATTACTCCGTCGACGGGTCGTAGTGTTAAAAAGTGCGTACGAACTGCAAAGTCCGAACACGTTGACGCGCGTGCGCAATAGATCGTTACACATACCTTCAATGTTGACATTTTTTTATTCATAAAAATTGTACTATGAAGATTAAAAATAAACGCAGCTGATAAAAATATACAACGAAACATTTTTTATTAAGCCACGTTCTGGTGGCGTTAAGAGTCATTTAAATTACGAAAAAACTTCTAACAATATTTTTTTAAATGGTAGAATCCTAGACATATCATTATATTATTAAACAATTAATACATTTATCCAAATGTCGACATTTATTATTCATCAGATGACATAATATGACAATATTTCCTCTGTCCAATTCTCAATGTAACGAATTGTCATAAAAGTACTTATGTCGTAATATTTTTAGTATATCGATAATGAGTATACAATACTTCACATAATTTATTAAATGAATTCTTACATTTATTTTGATATAATATCCAGTATGTCATGTCATAATATCGACAATTTTTTGAACTGACTAGGATTAAATGAAAAGCTTTAAACTTTTTGAAGTACGAATTAAAAAAAACAAACAAAGTAATAATTGTTTGATTGTGAGCTGTAAAATAAAAGAAAATTATATCAGATTTCGATTATTTTTCTTATTAGTTTCAAGATAAATATTAAAAATTTGAAATTATGGATTCAAAGAAATTGAACTCGTGTTCTGCGTTTATTTAGGTTATACACTCATGTTTGCCGCGATAGCCTGTTCATACACATTGAAAAGATGTCAATTTAATTACGATAAGGGGTTAATTAAGATTTTACCTGTATTGTGTGTCTGCGGCTGTGAAGATATAATTTCCGTTGTTATGTGCGGCGAACAAAATCGGCACAATAATCAACAAGTAATTTAAAAACTGATACTTCCCGAACTCTCCCAGTTCTATTAATATTGCGTCAAAATCGACCACAGCGGGCTTCTTTTTTTCTGCCATATTTTTGTTTTTCCGAGTCTATGGCTATCTTTTCAAAATTAGAACACGAACTATGTCTAAAATGCAGCGAGCGTGGAAAGCGCTACACTCTCGTATCGGAACACTTGTGTACTAAACTATGTATGAACATTTGAATCTTTCACCAGTCCCAGCTGGGCGCTTGTCCAATATCTCGATTGAAATTTTGTTTTCCTTCCTGGCATCAATTGAATATGACTTTCTACCCATTATTTCATGCAACCTTTAAAACTTTTTGTATTATGTAAACAACAATATAAACTATGTTTTGCATGCGCGGGTGGACCGGGTTGACACTCGAATATAATTATATTATACTATCGGACTTAATATATCGACTGGGGAAAGGAGGGAGAGCGCATAAATTTAATTTGATGATTTATTATATTTGAAAATAAAAATGAGTCACTTTTATGTTAATAGAACTCGATTGACATCGTTTTTGACTATTCAAAAGCTCAAATTGGAATTAATAAAATATTTTTAACGTTAATTTTCTCGTAAAATTTTAGTTATCTCATTCATTTCTTCGTCTACTCATTATTGATTGTTTCTGTGCGATAACCGTGTGAACGACCATGGAGAATTGGTTGCTACTTGGGAATGTGCATTGTAGTAATTTTGAAAAATATATTTTTACCATAAATATTAGCGAATAATAAATTTGCATGATGGTGGTTCACATATGTATGTTAAAATTTAATACTTATAAAGGGGACATGGATACTATAGCCACCATTCACCCTTAGGTACTGCATATTATATAATATAAGCAAACGATTATTTTTATACAAATGTATTTGATTGGATTAATTCTTCCCGAAGAGGTTCGTGCTTTACAGTAATTTTGTATTTTTCATTAAAATTGGGAACTGTACTCGGAAATATTGGAAAAGTTATCAGACAACTAGTTTGCGGACAATGACGCCGATACACGTTTTTATTTATATAACTACATGTACCCAGTCTGGTTATTAAGATTTTTTCAATTAAATTTATGTACATTTACGTATATGTTATTTCTTTTTGATAGATACATTAAAATCAGCATTTTTATGTATGTATTTCCACGAATATGTTATCAAATCAAATGATCGCCTTCTAGCCTTTTGCTAATCCCTGTTTTGGTAGCTATGCTGAAATCATACGAATGTATGCATACAATTATATTGTTCTTATTCTGTATTAAAATTTATCATAATATATTGAGGACGTCATGTGCATATTTACAGCTGATTAAATTCAGAAAAACAATAATTTCCATAATACTGCTTTTTAGAATAAAATAATCCACTCATTGGCATTTAACTACACGTCATATCAAATATTACAAATTCATTTTTATAATTAAATAAAAATAATATGGATTTAATTGATTGATTCAATGATTTATAATCGTTACGTCATCATTTATCGACTTTTTAATGTTATGATTTAAATCTAAAGCAAAAAAATCTAGTTTATTTTTATTAATTTACTGTTCATGTCACAGAGGATGACTTAAGTCAAAACAGGACTTGTATAACAGGAGTGTAATGCTCAATCAACTTACAAATTCAAGCACTCCTGCGGTACTTTTTTCTTTGGTAATTGTTGAAATTGAGAACTTGCAGATCTTTTCCCACTTCATCCTGTCACAGAACCTATCGTCTATTAAGATTGAAGGTGGGTAGACTCTACAATGGAATTCTACCACCTCTAAATCATCATCATTTTGATAACGTTTGACACATCATAATTATATAGATTATTGTCCGTCGAAATAGTAATGTCGCTAAATATTTGCTTTATAAATTGAATTAAACTTTTATAAATGCAGGCCTATACAAATACCGACCAGAGCGGTGGGGATATTATTTAAATAAAGATATATAAAAGGTTTTCAGAGGCACGTGTGAAGATAGTAGATACATGACTAGAAAGCTAGAATCACGAATTACACGCAGTTTATAGTGTTACATCACTCACATCCAAACCATTTTACGCTTAGAACAATTCTGTTGACCAAACCTAGTTTTATAAATATAAAGGACACAACTGCAGTAGACATTTCTCTTTAACACGTCAAAATGGGAAATGGGGATTTGGAATTTTAAACTGATGTTACTGGACGGTGTAGAAAACAAAACAACGCCTTGAATTCAAAAAAATGTAAGAATCTATATTGCATTAATGATATTTTCATTAATTAAAAGTAAGTAGGTAAAAAAGTTAGTACAGTAAAAATAAAATAAAAATTACGATGACGATAACCTTCAATTACGACGAAGCCATTATCTCAGAAAATAGCATTTTTTTTACTTTCCACTATGAAACAGTCGTTGATCTATTTTTTGCAGAATGACCTATATTTTATACAAGGTTGGCCTATATAATTAGAATCGTGGTTATAACTATTTTTTTTAACAACGCTCACGTGTCTATTGCTAGGTAAAACATCGTATGTTAATCACAAATACATTTTAAATTAAGCTTCGTTACTAAAATTCCCACCACAAATTGACAGATGAAACAAGAAACGTGTCAACTGCCCCCTGTCAATCAAACTGTTGCAAGTTCTTTCCATTATCTTTGATGTAATTATCATGTCTTTTAAATTGATCTAGTAACCACTTTAAGTTTGGTTTTCATGCTATTCTTTTTCCTTGTGGTTTATTGAAAAAAAGTCTCATGGATAGTTAATTAACTATCAAATAAAAGATAAATGTATCAAATTTTGATGCATACAGATCGTGGTTATACGTTTATCACTTCGTGACCTTTTCATTTACACCTCAAAAATCTCAACACTAATTTTCGAAAAAATAATTATTTTGTAAAATTTCAAATAACACATTTGATTTTTCATGTAAAATAATGACGTGAATTATTATATTTGTATACGGTAAAAATTATCTTCGTAAATGGGTATTAAGTACAAAATCTGCTAGTAAATATCCTTATTTTGTTAATTTCATACAAAATTACTGTAATGATTTTTATTAGATCAGAGAATAAAAATGCTTTTAAAGATAAATGTATGATAAGTACAGGTATGTTTACAAAATCATTTTATAATGGTTGAATAAATACATCAACACATCACTTTTGTTCATTACAATATTTTTTATCTTAGTTAGAACAAACTTAATCTCATAATTAGTGTTCGATCGTAACAAAATTAATCAACATATTGAAACATATTTTTTCATACTTTATAAAATGAAGTCCCACCGAAGAAATCGTAATTTAATAAAGAATTAATATTTTCGACTGATGGTGCTTGATGGAAATTGATTTTAAATTCTAAATTATTTAAATCTGGCAAACTTCCATATGTGAAACACACATCAATCATATATGGAAGTTTAGCGGTTTTAAATAACTAAGAATTGTTAAACATTCGTCAAGTCAAGTTTCAGTGGCAGTAATAGTAGTTCACAAAAAAGGATTTGCTGATTAAATACGCACTATACCAATATTTATTAAAAATGTTTACTAAATCTTATACACGATTAATTTTAATTGACATAAAACAAATTCTCAAAATATATTTGAAAGATATACGTTATTACATTCATAAATTTTAAAGAATAAGCATTTATTTGTTGAATTTTATATACAATGTATGTGCAGGGTCAATGTCAGCCAATAAATTTGTTAGAAAAATTCAAATTTTAACAACTTGCCGTCAACAAAAAAAAATGGTTTTTTTCATTGTCATTATGAAAAATTTTGAGGAGAATTTTAGATGAAGTATAGAGTATCTTATATCTTGATAAAGCGTGAAAAACAGTAAAAACTTGATTTATAAAGGTTGGCAATAATATTACAAAAAACTATTGTGTTTTAGCAGCCGTTTAATTATTTAAAAATACATACGAGATCCAAAGTGACATTCGTTGAGTGTTGGAACAATCATTAAACAAAAATGTACGGGTGTTTGTGGATTTGACATTTCGTATGTGAATCATTTTTAATCGAAAATGACGGGACGGGGCAGAAATAATGTTCGAATTGAAACAGAAATTGAAAAGAGTCGTGAAGACTCAAACTGGAAAAAGGTTATTGAGCTCGCCGAACAGCTCAAAGTTAGATCGCCAAATTATGGTGAGCCATTTTCAAATTAGTTAAAATTTGCAACACACCAGTCTCTACTTATCTTTACTAATATGTGATGTACAGAAACAGTGAAGTATTGAATTCAGTTGTATGATTAATGGTTGTTTTGTTGATTAAATTTATTGGAAGAATATTGTTGATTCATATGAGTCATATTTTACATTGAAACGATAGTCCTTGAAGTGTTGCACTGTAGGTTCAGAAGATGAATATGTTAAGAGTATTATTATTTATGAATATCAGAACATTTTTACTAGCGACACCACCAAGTTTTATAAGCTGTTATTCGAAATTTAAAAAATTAAATCTGTAGTTTGAAGGCAAGTTTATGTTTTACATTATGATTGTTTCTCAATATACTCCAATATTGCACCTATATTGTGTTGATACAATCAAATCTAAAACATTGATGCTCATAATGAATAAAACTATTATTAACGATATTATAGAAATGTCATAAAAAGTACTTAATGCACTTAAAAATCTGGATTTGTTTTATGTATCAGATAGGGAGCTTAGTTTCTGTTATGAATATTTAATCACAATATAGGAAGTATTTTTCTAAGTTCTTTAGGTTTTTTTGGTTTCTCTTTTCAATTCTGGCTTTGATCTCGACCACTTTGTGTAGAAACGACTGTGGAAAAGAAAAATGATGAACATATACAGAACAAATTTTACAGGAGGCACAAAAACATCCTTTCAATGATTTTGGGCCAATGTTAAAATATTAAATAGACACAACGTTGAAGTACTCGAAGACTACAGTTGGTGTTTTATTTACCCAATCTGATATTAATTTGATAAGTTATTTTAAAAAAAGTCAATAAATTCGATGTAATAGAAGTCATCCTTTTTGAAACTCAACAACTAAATTTAGTTTCTGATTGAGCATTTCAGCGTAGATTCTTTTGATAGAACGTATGATAAGTTTTATACGTATCAAAAAAAAGCTATTTTGAAAAAAAATAGGGTTGCGTCCCTTTTTCTTTCTACAGTTAATATTCATTCATCATAATTCTTTTGATATTGCAATATTGATTTGCATTCTCAAAGCACATGTTTCTCAAAATGTCTTAATTTTGTTCTATAGTCTTGTCATTCGTATCAACCTTGTTGCAGCATCCTAGTTCATCAATTAGTTGTTTCAGCTCATCATTTACTTCATAAATTTTCTCTACCGTGATTTAAGATAGTTGATATCATAACAATTTAGTTAATGTTTATAATCTTGGTCGTACACGGTAGTATAAAGGTGACCGAATGTTTTGAGAATAACTTAAATACAAATTTAACAATATCAACTTGAAAGAGATAACTTTGTTGATTTTATGTTTGAATTTTAAATAGCATTACCATTAGAAATAGGCGAATTTCCGTTTAAAGTATTGAAATGTAGCTTAAATGTTATTCTAATCTTATACTAACCTTGTTTTATGCATGAATGATCTATAAAAGAATAAAATCATGAACAAATTTATTGATATTTTAAATTGGTAAAATGACAAAGGACGTATACAGTGTACTCTCGGTTATCCGTGCTAATGCTAGGGAGGAAGGGCCTGAATAATCGAAAAACACGAATAATCCGAACTATGGTAAATATATTAAATATGGATAATTTATCATTACCCAAAAGCTATTGTTTATCAGTTGTGGCCTGTTATGGCTTGGCCAATCTAAATTGCTTTAGGTTTCTCGTTCCTTCATTCTAAAGCTCCCTCCACACACTTATCCCGGGTAACATGGATTTGTTTACTTAAGGATAAATAAAGTTTTTATTGAATAGTAAAAAATTCCTATAATCCAATTATTTACAATAACTATAATTTCAACATTTAGCACGGATAGTCTGCTAACTAGATAATCCACACCTGGATAATCGAGAGTACTCTGTATGTCATTCATAGAATTTTCATACTGTAACAAAATCACCATCAAACAGCCACGGCTTAGTAATTATAAAGAAAAATAAATCTACAAGTTGATTATTTTTGACAATAGCTGAATTGGTTGTAGCGACATTATCAAGGAGCATATTAATGTTGATATCGTAAGATGAAAATACGTAATAATTAAGATCTTTATGATTTATTTCACCAGAATCATGTTAAAGGTAGTTTAAACTAAAGATGTGAAAGAGTATAAACTGCATGTTGTATTATTTTAATAAATTATTTTCTCATCTTTCTCAGAATGCCTATCAAATTTTCTCATCGGTGAAGGAAAACTGGAGAGTTACCTGGACGAATGGCCGCCCATCGAGACAAACTTCTCAAAAGCGAAGCAGGGGCTTGCTGAAGCCAAGTCTTTCTTATTACTGGCAGCTAATGAGTTGGGAAAAAAGGCAGGAGTGGCACTGGATGCACATCTTTTGCTTGGAAAACTGCATTATGCCAGTGGAATGTTTGTGGAGAGTTTAAAGAATTACACACTCGCTGAATTGCACACGCTTACAGAAAAACAACTGCCAATGTGAGTATATATGAATGTTTTAAATTGTAATATGCTATGTATATTTGATTTTTTTTTGTTGACATTTGTTATTTCAATCAAGGATAATCATGTATTCAAATATCTATATCAATTTCAAATCATCCCAGATCATCAGCACTCCACCATCTCCCATAATACCTTCCCAAAAATTACGCGCTGATAGAATTTGGGTAAAAAGAACTGCTGACTCGAAAGACTACATGACTCTATATTTTGTCTTCGTTAAAGGTTCATCATTTTACAATACTTTGGTATCGATTTAAGATCATCAAATAACCTCCGTCAAATTTACATGCCAAACTTATTATATTAGTGAATTCTGCGGTATAATTGAAGAGATGATAGCTTCCTTGCATGTGTTTATAATTCCTGCTCTGACTTTAGAATTGAACATGATCAATACAATCATTCTACAAAGAATTTCTAAATGTAGATATGGCTTGTAGTTGTGGCTTGGTCACATAAAAGTGAATGAAAACCTCATGAAAAAAATATTTTTATATCTCAATTTGTGTAATCCCGATTTTGCATAAAAAAAATGTTTAAAAAGAGATTAGATATTATATGTTATACATTTTGGAAGCTTTTTGTTATTTGGATATCACCGAATAGAAATTTTAATAAACCTTTCATTCTGAACGTTAAAAATAATTTACATATTCATGTAAAAATTATCAAATCATTGCGTAAGAAATTTGAATAATACAATCATATATTAATTACTTGTGACAAAAACAAAATAAAGGGAAAAAAAACTTACTTTTTGCAGTGTCTATGAGTCTAATGTCAAAATGGCGGTAATTGCATAATATATTACAGATATATTATACGTGAACTGTTTCTGGCATTAGGTTATGTAAACATTTTACTTAAGGAAGAATCTATTACGTATGCAAGAGACTATCTCACTGCTGTTTGATGTTCAATTAGCAAGATTGCTCTGTCATAAATATCATAACATGACTAACCATTATTGATTTTATTAGTACAATCCATTTTTATGAAGTGAATTATAGAAACAATATTTTTGGTGTTCATTCCATGTCAATTTTTATTCGCTGGATTGGTACTTATTTGAAGTTTATGGATAAAATAATTCATATTTATTTTGTTATCTTGCGTCTATTAAACAGTATTTTTATCTTAAATTTAAGTATGTGAGATCGTTAGATTTCCTTTAAGTATTAAGGTGAAGAAAAACAATTAGCGTTTGAAAACTAAATTTTATATTGTGAGTAGTGATTGTGAATTCTTGACGTTTTTAAATTCTCGAGATTGAGAAATCACTTTTTCAGCAATTTATGAAAATTTCGAAAATTAATGTTATTTACTTAATATTTTCGAAAAATCTCGAGAATTTTCAAACCTTTGTAGAAAATCGCACATAATTTTTTTTAATAATCTAAAATTAAATACTGAAATAATACAAGACTTAACATTTTTTAATTTTTAATGCACATGAAAAAGAATACAGCAATTTTATTTTTTGTTATTTCTTATATTTTGTTCTTTTAGACGGAGTCTTCGGATTGTAGCAGAATCATATGCAATCAAAGGCCTCTGTTTGGAGCATAGCGCGACACCTGGTGGCAGTAGATTTAAACAGGCTGAGAGGGAGAATGATATGGTATGATCTACAATTGTGCATTGGACATACTCCAAATGATGTGTAGATTTGTTTGAATATCTGAGAAAAGAAGGTTGATGAGCATAAAATTTTTTATTTCCTACATCCCTATTACGAAGTAATTATGTGCAGTAATCAAACATTTGAAATCTACAAATATAGTATTTGAGTAGCATTTGAAATTAACACTTAGTAGTCGGGTGTCTCGAACGGTAGACTCTAGCCAAAAGCGGGCGTTTTTTAGCGATTAGCGCAAAAATATACAATTTTCTTAAAATCGGCACAACTTCTAAACCAAACAATATTTTCGATTGAAATTTTC
>JAGVSQ010000823.1:0-33940 GCA_022683975.1 Rhyacophila evoluta
ATAAATTGGTTCCGCATAGAATTTTTAGTACAATAAACAAAAAAATATTGAAATAACTGAAATAGTAGCCCGCAGGTTAAGTGTTAAGAATCAATAAGAAAATTGAATGAATATGTTAAAATAGTTTTTGAAAAACTGATTCATTCTTACTGCCCTATGATGGATATAGAATAACCATTACTTATATTCTATTTCTCCAAATATAATACATTGATTATAAGGGTTTTGATGAGGAATACATAATTCCTCATCAAAACCCCTATAAATTCAATGTCACCACGAAATAAAAACATTGATCGATATCAACAAAAATAATTCTTTTGTATTAAGTCTAGGACCGGCATGTGCATGTGTGTAATGGACGACATTGGTCACATGTTGGGCAGCGCCAATCAATCTTTTGAATGATGTCATTACGTCTCAGAGTGGAAAGGAGGGAGTATTCTGAGTGGCTGGAGATAGTATCTCGGTATATGAACAATATTTGCTTTGGAGTATCGCCTCTCTGTTTCTGCTGTTGTTTTTTCATTTTTTGCAGTTATTTTATATAATATTTGACTTTTAATACATAATAAAATTATTTTTATTGCTAATCACTATAGTTGATCTAGCACATTTTGCATTATTTGAATTCAAAACATACATTTTAACTGGACGCTTAGGGTTTTGGCACAGAATGGCGTGAGTTAAACATGAGAGCTTCAGCTTTTTAATTATATGCTAAACTTAACATACAAATCATTTGGTGTATTGACAAAATTAGAATATTCTCATTATGCTGAAAAACAAATTGGTAACTACTTACATTTTCCTTTTTCTGCTTTTTCTCCACGATTTTTTCAAGTTTCTTTCTTTGCTGCTTCGATAGAATTCGAGCATTTTTATCAGAATCTTTTTTGACTTTTGTTTGCCTCTTTGAGGATGGAAGAACAAGGGCATTACTGGCATCTTCAGCTCCATATTCTTTCACCGGTAGATCTATTTGAATCTGTAATAATGTCAAGTCCCACTTACACAATAACCCAGAGACAAGAAACTTCGAATACAAAATTAGGAGCAATTATTAAGCCAACTGATATAAATACCCGTGATGTTGGCTTATATTATTATTGTAATGTTTCCAAGTGACGATAACAAACCATCACACATTTAGAATTTTCTTTTTAGAAATGTGTCGCGCCGAAAAAATAAATAAAATACGGTAAAAGTGACTAAAATACTCTAAGCACACATTCTCAAATCAAAAGATCAATGAAAAATATAAGTATATTGAGGATAACGCTAACCTTTTCAGTTTCAGAATTGTCTACTTTAGTGTCATGCGACTGTCTGGCTTTCCAATTGAATCCTTTTTTCCCCATTTTTGTAACTGTCACCACAAGACAATCGTTTACAATTTTAGGTTATAGGCGCATGCTGTCATAGCTGTCAGTATGAAAACAAAACAATGTTACCACCTCTTATGACAAATTTTATAATGGTAAATGTATGATGTTCTCAACTCGTTGCACGAGAATCATCAAACTTATTATTTTGAATTAAAATATTTATATTTGTTCACAATACGGAACATTTTTTCATTTAACAAATAAGAATCGTCCACATTAGTTATTCATGTAATATATAGAAAAAAAAATCGCTTTTCTTGTGACTGAAATGTTAACGTTCGAGATTTAGGACCAAAGATTGCAAGTTTGATTTCTACAGCTACTGGATTTTAAAGAATACAAAGATGCAGAATTGAATTCTTAAAGAATTAAGCAATTGGTTAATAACTGATTCTCGTGAAATTCGGTATATACAAAGATTTTTAAAGTGTGTACCATGGCATATTGAGGTGCCGTGACAACGTCATAAAGATCTCGTAAAATTTTATGCGCCAATTAAAATAAAACGAGAAACTATAATTTTCTGAAAAGAAATAAAAAAACATAGTAACGAGAGTTTTTAGGGATAATGGAAAATCTCAATCTGGAGCAAATATGTTTAAATAATGTTTTGCAACTGTGTTTGATGGCTGTAATATTGTGATCCAAATAAAATTTGAAAAGTTTGTCATGATAAATATGCAATTTAAGCACTAAATTTTATCATTTTCCTATAATTAACTGTATTTTTGTATACCTATACACATTTCATTCAATTAACTTTGTAGTGGCAACACTTTTATGGCGTTTAAAGCTCAAAGTTTTGAAAATAAATTAACCGAATTATGTATCTTTGACGTTCTATTTTTTGGTCATATTATAACCTGCTAAATAATCATTCACTGTTTGCGAGACAAATTTAAAATGTCTATTGTTGATAGTAGCTCTATTAGTCAATATTCCGAACCTGCTGCTGTAACAAGGAACATCCCAGAGATTTTTCAAATTTTCCACAATGTACAATTCAATACCATCCAACACAAAAAGTATATTAAAGAAATGAAAAAGATATTTTACAAGGTAATTGCGTCATTAAATCTATTATCATCTTCGTGATTTATTCGTACGAAATATCTTTTTCAATATCGTGCTAACACTATAAAGATGCCAAAATTTTCCTACCTACAAAGACGGCGGCCGGTCAAATAACTACATGTACTCATATCATTGGAAAATCTTTTATTAAATTGAAATAATTTTATGTAACAGTGAACTGAAAATATTATAATGCTATTAATATGATATCTAAGTATAATTTTTACATATGAGTGCTTTATTTACATTACGAAAACCATAAAGTGGTTATTTACAATCACATTCTTTATTATTTTATTTTACATTTGCTTATATAGCATTGCCGTCTTTTTCGGTTCTCCTGAGTGATTGTTAGTGAAGATTGAGAAGTCGAAGGCATAGGTTCCACAGACGTTCTGCATCAATTCCTGTGTTTCTACTTAGTTCAATGGGTAAATCCAAAATAAATGTCCTCGGTTTTATGTTGATACTTGTCAATTTCTTGTATAAAATGTAGGAATCGATTCCTGCTAAATCTAAAATATTGAAGAACAGTTGTACAGGCCATCTTCGAAATGCCGCTTTGATACTGTACTTCTTCGCCATCTGATCAGCCACATCCACACCACACTTGTTGGGGTTGTAGAAAGTCAGTCTCGGGGTCATCTTTAGCAGATGAGCAGTTTTGAATGAATTTGTTCCAAACATCAGATATCAAGGCAAATTTATACTGTCGTGACCTTCTTTTAGATCTTATATCAAGTCAAATCTGGTAAGTTTTGGACCAAATGAAGTATTTCAAAATTTTGAAGTCTTCCACGACATTTTTATTCATAATGTACTGAATAATGAGTATGGAATAAACCAACACACTCCAATGACTGACAAAATGAAATTAAAAAGTCATATCATGATTATAAACACTACGCGGATCATAGCAGTCAAATGACCGTTGCCGTCTTTGTAGGTATATGATTGTTTTAAACAATAAGTAATGAAACTAATAAAAATTTCTTCACGCATTTTAAAATTTCTATTCAGATTAATAAAAGTCACAAAATATCAGCTAGTTTGGTTGAAACGTTTTAGAATAACAAAACTTTCAAATTCAAATTGTAGTCAAATGACTGTTCCTGTCTTTCTAGTGTTAATCGTGTGATTATTTTTACTATTTCAGATAGACGAGAATGCATTTAAAGACAGTTTCACGAATGCTTTACATTATCTATTTCTTTTTGGCGAGGCAAATGGTAATGTAGATAGGGTACTTCAGTTTGTTGCCAATTTTTGTGCTGCACTCAGTGAAGGAGACGAATTTTTAAATTACGTGTTTTCTGCAGTTCTCGATGTAAGTTCTGAATTAGCAATTGTTTTATTTTTATGCCGTATAATACTTCAAATAAATTTGTAGTAGCGTTAAAAATGTATAGCTAGATGACCTAATTGAGACCACTTTCAGTGTGTTGCAGTATCAGGACATGCAGTGAGGCAGCGATCATGCCAGTTACTTGGCCTGCTTTTAGCTGCACTCGGAGAGGAAGCATCGTTAGATGATGACCTTTGTGAAAAGATTTTGACCTCTCAATTGGAGAGACTTCAGGTGACTATATGACCATTTCGACAGTAAACTTGAAATTATATGTAGATTATTCAAAAGAAAAAAATCAAATTTAATGGTCTGATAAAATGCGAAACAGTTCTTCAATTGCTCTTAAATTTAATAAAACTATATGACTTGTAATAAAATGTATCACCCAAATTGGGTGGCTAATTGTTAAGCGTGCGCATTTTGAAGCCAGAAATAACAGGTTTCAATTATGCAACAACTAGATATCGAATGATTGGATGACAACCAATGTTCACCAAAAGCAATCTGTCAAGGTAACTCTTCACATTATTGAGATTCATATGCTCCATTCTTAACTGTGGACAATGTTAAATAAATATTATATATGCACATGACTTTTTAGTGTGAAGAACTCTGCTTTGCTAATCTTTATTCTACTTGTGAGCTCCAACTCAGTTTATAAAGTCACTAATAAATATAATATGGACGTGCACAATATGTATTCATATTTAACAAATAAATGACTTTTCTCCAGGATGTACGTAAAAATGTCAGATGCAAAGCAGTTCTTGCCCTTCAGCGTTTACAGAATCCCATGGAAGAAGACGATCCTGTCACTAGAGCATATACCTTCCACATGAGATGTGATCCTAGTGCAGCAGTTAGAAGGTAAAAGAATATAACCTATTTAAAACAAAATAATAAAAACGAAAATCGTCTTCTGGATATAATATAATATTTATAAATATTCTAGGGCTGTAATATTGGCGATTGCAAAAAACTCAAGAAATTTGCTGTTTGTTGTGGAACGTCTGTGTGATGTTGATGAAGCCGTGCGTAAAGCTGCTTTTCTGTATGTCTCGTCCATCAATGTAACGCAACTCAAAGTTCGACAGAGAGTACATATTTTAAAGGTCAGTAAATAGACATGTTATACATAAATAAAGTCACTTCATATCAGAAAAAAAGGATATACTAGTCATTTTTTTTTTTAATTATCAAATTAAAATATGATAAACAATATTTTTATCTCTTCAGTGCTGGAGGTTATAGTTTCAAATCCCACACCTGCCAGATTTAAAAAAATCCAGAGGCAGTGTGAGAAATAAGCTGACAACCAATTCCCATCAAATAAACTATACAAGATACTTCACATTGCAAAGATTCATATACTCCATATCTGAGTATCTTCATATTCATATGCTCCACTTTTAAAGTGGACATGGTAAAGAAAGAAATAGTTTGCCTTGAATATAGTAATGTTTGATAATTATAATTAACCTTTAGCCCTGCCTGTTTTCTGAAGTAACCGATAAAACACTTAAAAAAAGAATGTAAAAAAAAAGTTCTCATTCATGCTTCAGCAATCTTGTGATACATTACACCCTTATAAACTATACATAACGTTCATGCATTATTATTACAGGTAGGATTAATTGAGCGTAGTCCACGAGTGAGACGTGTTGTAGAAACTGCTTTACTCCCAGGTTGGTTGGGAGCTTACCAGGGAAGTGTGCTTGAACTTCTTGCAGCCATTCGATTGGATAACATACAAGGCGCTAAAGATTCTGCTGTTGTTGCTGGCCAACTCCTACAATCTTTGTTCAAGTAATTATATTTTGATTCATTTTAGTAGCATATCTTTGTAGTGTTGAATGAAAAATTTAACTACCCAGCCACTCATCACTTAAAGATGAACATTAACTTCTGATGAAGAATTATAATCCATTGAAGAAATTGATTTGAGTTATCTATAGTTTGATCTATAGTATTTAGTAGTCAAACTCCAAATGTGCAGGAGCGGATGCCCAATGGGCAGAGCATTTGGCCGAAAAAATAATTCCTGTAAAAAAAAATAAGTCTTCACATTTCCGAGATCCTATACTCCATTATCTGGAGTAGTCATCTTCACACAGTGATGATTTATATGCTCCACTTTCAGCACAGAAATTGTAAAAAAGACATTATTTATAAATCAAATGTGATAACATTACTTACCTTTACATTTTTTATATACCTTTTTATTTTAAATATATAAAAATTTAGTTTTAGAATTATTCAATATTTATTGACAGACATCAACCGATGGCCGAACTCTTAGAGTGGCTGCCGGTGGACCCAAATTTGAAGCTGATCCCTGCCACGCAGTTGACCAAAGAGTCTGCATGGTACTGGCGACATCTTGTTAAACACCTTCACTCAATTGAAGACACAGAGCATCTCGATCAAGTGTTACCTGAGCTTGTTATCTTCACTGGATATGTCAGAGCGTAAGTAGTAATTTTTTTATTAAATTATTACCGAGTGTTATTATTACTAATCCTTTGACTAGAGAGTTAATTTTTTATTCACACACGTAATAAAGAAGACAAGCATTCACTGATATTCAATTCAACTAATATCATAAAATCAATCAAAAATGGATATCCCAATATCCAAACATCATTCTTTGATTTCCAAACAACGAACATGATAAACTAAAAAGTTATTCCACATTGCAAAGAATTTGTATAAAAGAAGCACATATGGCGGCTCGCACTTCGGAATCAAATGAACACTTGAGGACAAATTTGAACCCATAGAACTAATTTATGTGTTTCTGTAAACAGCTCAATACAAATACTCTTTCATTTATTTACAATAATTATAGAAGAAGCACAAGGGAAATTTTCAATTTCAACTTATTTTTACTAATTTTTTTTGTTATGTTTATGTATTTTTTTCTGTCCTAAAAATACATGACATAGTCATAATGACTTTCAAATATCATCGATAGATCTATCTGGGACGTACATGTACGCCCATACTAATTAAAGGGTTAAACTATTTGTCAGTTACAGTCCAGATGTCAATTACTGTAATATTTTTTAAAAAAATACACCAATAAATGAAAACAATATTAATCGAAAAACCCACAGACGATCTGGTGGAATACCAATAAAACTTATACTGAAACTGACGTGAGGAATTTAAAAAGTTATTTATTTAACTTCATCTCTTTGTTATATCTTGCCTTACTTATTTTGATTTTGATTTATGATACTCTTATTGTATTATATCCACATTTTTATGTCATACAGTTTGCTAGAATCCCCATGTCCAGATGTGTTGGAAAAACCTGTGGAATTCAGCCGCAGACAGTATGTTCTTCAAGAGCTGATCAGTATTTTCCCTGTCTATGACATGGCCGATGAAGTGGGACGGGTTGCTCTTCAAACATTACTCTATGATACACTCACAGGTAATATGTAATTATATTTGTTCAGTCTTTTAACCCTCGTCTCTGTTCATATTCTATCTCTAAAAAGAAAGTAAATCTTGTTATACCTATCCGAATCATCCCATCATCATTTCAACATTATCAAAATAGTATCTAGCAGCCTTCTATCATTCCGGTTGGATTGGAGAAGAGATAGGGCAGACTCCTTAGATAGTAATTTGTAACAGTATACAGTAATAATTGCTCACTTAACACCTCTCAGTTAAGCTACAATTAACAAGTTTGCGCTAAACAAAGAATTCCTAACATCAATTAGTTTAGCCCTGATTATTCAAGAGTTGATTGAAATATTATAATTGTTTTATGCATAAATCATTTACGATAGGTAACCACGGTCATCTGGAGCCAGAAGTGATTCACGCAACTGTACGGGCGATCGACCTGGTGATTCCAGATGTAAAGAAAAGAATTGAATATGTTGCCGGTATCATTTCGGATATACATGAGCCTGCGGAGGTTGATATGAATACTCCTGCAACACCACTCGAGTCAAATGAAACAAAAATCTTGGTATATATATAATTCTATACATTATTTATTATCTATTTTTATCCCTCTTTATTGTACTATATTATTTATGATATATTAATTGTTATGTGCAAAAAGTTTTGATCCATGTATACATATCAAATTTAATCTAGGAACTCCTATGAAATTTTTCTGGCTTCTTATTGAAAAAAATATTTACCTTTATCATTAAAAATAGCTGTTGCCTGTGTCTGATTTTTTTCATTGTGTAGTAGCAAATACAGACAAAATATTTTTTCTTATTCATTTAGATCAATATTTTAATTGTTATTAATTTTCAATTCAAGTTAGATAAATTCTCAGTGAATAGAGAGCTCATTTGTTTTATTATTAGTAAGCCATTTATTGTGCATATCACTATGAGACATGTAGCCTTTGATAGCAATAACTTGCTGATGATATTCAGCAAAAGATTAAGAAAACACAACATAATTTATTACAAAACCAATCAACCTACTTATATTGATCTAAGACTACATATTTACATAACAACTTTTTTAAAACATAAAATTTATCTGAAAAATTCACATTGTCATTTGTTTGAATTTGTTAACTTCTGAATACTATATAATATATTATCCTAATAATAATAATTCAAAATTATCTACAGATTAACTTGAGAACTACTTTATAGTGGAATGTCTGATTATTAGAATTGATAACAATAGCCAATTGATTATATTATAATAAACGGATTATTTTCAAGTAATTTTATATGACGTGGCTTTGTACCGACTGATTGTGATAACAATAGCCAATTGATAACATTATCCGTTATTATAATATCCAGCCTTCACTGTATTAAGTCTGCAAACTACTTCCCTGCCATTTATTTTACCTTAACTAATAACAAGTTTCTAGTCCACGTATATTGATAATAAACTAATTGGCAAACTGCGTATTGATATATTTCAGAAAGCACATCTCCGAGTATCCCTAAATGAGGCCCAGGAAGAACAGTTGGAAGCGGTACGGGAACAAAACTTTGTTCTAGCAGCTACCTGTAAAGAGAAGGTTGATGCTATTCAGAAGAAACTCAATGAGCTCAATTCTAACCTCAACCAACTCAAAGAGAAGCAACCACCTCCAGAACCAGTAAGTTTTGTGTAGACTGGTATCATTTGTTTTTTTCTACCAGATCTTTTATGGCAAAATTCAGAATTGTCTATGACATTTTATTTATATTGTCTAAGCCACGAAAGATACCCTTGCATATATTTGTTCTATTGACTGATAGGATTTTGCCTTTCTGAAAGATTATAGGTTGTATTTGGTGGAATCAAAGGATGCTAGCATGATTGGAGAAGAGGCAAAACATCTAGCGGATGTTATATGATATGCCTTTATCTGTTATATTAACAATATTATATTTTTTACAAAATAGAGATCATTTACATTTCCAGAATATTCTCAATTAATAGAGATCATTTACATTTCCAGAATATTCTCAATTAATATAGATGCATTATTTATATCATTTCTCCGTAACCTTTTATCTTTCACGGCACACTTGAAGTTTTTTCCCAAAGTTTCACAGCACACCACAAGTAAAAATTTAATTTCATATGTTTTTCTTATAATGAAAAATTGAGCCATGGTACACCCAGTGAACCACGCAGCACAGCGGTTGTGAAGCACCGATTTATATTATAAAGTTATCTTTTTATTATTTCACAGATCAGAGAGAAAAAAAATGATCCAGAGACGCTAAATAAATGCTTGTTAATCCTTAACATGGTTCTTGATACACCAGATATTGTTTCGTTGACACCTGTTCTAAGATCGTTGTACCAAAATTTTGAGGTTAGTTTCTTTCCTAGTGAAATAGCCTAATTATTATTCTGTAAGCTCGTTGCCAATTTACAAATAAAATTATACCAATTGTGTCTTAAAGCTTTTATAATGAATTTTTTTTTTGTTATTGTGGAATATAAATTGTAAAACATTTTAGGTAATGATTTATGAAAACTTGGAGATTAGAGAAAATGCTCTACAAACAATAGCGTTTTACTCGATGCTGGATGAAGAATTTGCAAAGGAACACAAAGGATTTTTCTTTGCTCAGGTATGATAACAGTTCGCAAAATAAGAATTGTTCCTTTGGGAATAAACATTTTTTTTTGCACATGCAACAAAGTTAAGTTTTGTGTATTTTGGTTGTCCTGCCTTTCTTGGTTGTAAATTTTAAGATAACATTTGTGATTTATGGAAAATAATATATTCTTGTAAACCCCCAAGTTCGGTTTGATAATTTTGTTATTGAAGATAATGAACTATATTAAGCAATATTGGGCTTTCTGTTTTGCGTGGATTGCATATACTGATCAAAATTAACACATTGCTTTTCATATGTGATAAAATATTCAGTCACGACATAAGTCCAAAGTGTTAAGTCACTATCTAATAACCAATCCTTGAAAAATACTCATATCTATACACTGTAGAGATTCACATATTTCATTTTTTTAATGTTATTTACATCAAGGATACTAGTAACAATTTTTACATGAATAATTTTCACAGCTCACAGATATGGACAATGAAAAATTGGCTGTGACAGCACTGAAGTGTGTCATCGATATTCTCTGTATCTACGGAGTCAAGATGTTTAATATTACTCCGGATGTGGCCAATAAAGAAAAGGAAGTAATCGAGGAGAGCGAAAGTGATGAGGAGTGCCTTTTTGATACTGATAAATCAAGGCGCAAATCAAAGGCACTTGATAAAAGCAAACATCAGCTGAGTCTTAAAAACCAGACACAGAAGGATGGCACTGATTCGGATGGTATGTTAGAATAATCATAGTATCGAAAATACAAACAATTAGTTTGATTTTCGAGAGTTTCTATTTACAGAATTTCACAAATACTGCTCCAATACAAATGTAGAAAAAAATATTAATCTGATTAAGTATATGACTTACTTGAGATTGTCATTAAGAGTTACAATAGAGAAACTTATAACTAATATCAAGAGTCATGGACTTCCCATGTAACTTCCAGAAATTTCCTGATTAATTGTAGTTAACTTTATTATGAGTATTGAGTTCTGAATTTGCTTTGCCTTTATTAACAATGGCTCTGATTGTAACAGAGCAATATCTAAGTCTGTGACTATGATATGATTGCTCAATATGTAAGCATATTTTAGTGTTCATAAAAGTGAAACAAAAGTGGTACTTTTACTATAATGACGAGATGACTGGGAGACAGCAAAAGACATATGGTCGGCTATTCTGTGATACAATAGTTCATACACATGTGTAATTTCAACATACGTTGGAAGAAATTAGGAACTCATTAATTAAAAGTAACGATCAATGTTTACTGTATTCAGATGAAGAAGAAAAAGAAATAGTGCCGCCAGCCTCCACCCACGACACAATAATAGAACTTTTCCTGCAACTAATGGATAGCGAGGTGCGTATTTTTTAAAAGACTGTATTAACAAAAATTAATAGAGGTTATAATAGTATTATAATATGTAATGCAAACTAAAAATAAAAAAAAAAAAATTTAATTTATAGTAACCTCTTTTCAATTTTAATTGCATATATTTGAAAATTTTATCCTCAAAATTTTCTTTGCTTTCTTTTTGCAGTGTGCTGAATATAGAGCAGTAGTGGTGGAAGGACTCTGCCGATTACTTATGGCTGGTCGCCTCACCTCGCCCAATCTTATCAGTCGACTACTCCTACTTTGGTTCAATCCTGCTACAGGTAAAAGTCCTTTTTTATTGCCTATGTGGCTCTTGTTAGAATAGTGATACATGATGTCTTATTAAAATTCCATAAAGCAAATGATGAGAAGTAATATAGCTCGCAATAATGTATGAAAATAATTATATTAATCTCCCTTCATTAACACATTGTTTACGGTGTGCATAAATTTGTGCGTTTCAGAAACCGTCTGTTGCGGCGTGCTTTTTTTTTTTGTGCTCGTCGGTAACATTCAACTTTTTCTATAAAAATCACACGTTTGGCTTTATTGATACGCGCTCCACATTTTGGAGTTTGTGGACATACTGAGTTGATTAATCAATGTGTTCCAATCTCATACATGTGTCACATTTTTTTTAGCAAACAGCCGTAAACAATGTGTTGATACAACTTCAGTACAATAAAGCTGTCTAGCTATTTATTATTTTATTAAAATCTTTTCTATTTAGTTGAATTGCATCATAATTATTCAATTATTATAATTATGTTTCAGAGGAAGAAGACTTCCTGAGGCAATTACTGGGAACATTTTTTCCGTTGTTTGCCGCAAACACAGAAGGATCTCAAGAACAATTAGAAGCTGCCTTCCTTCCGACCCTAAACACGTTGGCTAATGCACCGATTAGCAGTCCCCTTGCTGCAGTAGATCCCGAGACTGTTCTCAAATTTATGATTGGGCTCACCCTGCCAACTGTTTCACCCGGGGTATGCTTATACCCTATTATGCGTATGATAGAAATACTTCTCCTTTTATTTCAAAGCCAAATTATGTTATTCTTGTGTCTACAGAACTAGTTGTGCATTTCTAACTACAGAAATTATTTAAACTGCAGGCATAAATATTATCCTACAGCCATAAAAACGTAAGTGATGTAAAAAATCCCATAAATATCTAAAATGAGCATCGTACTAATAATATGATAAATGAATCAGAAAATTACTAATACAAAATCTTAAATACACAAAGTGGGTGTTGATGAAAAGTTGTGCAGACAGAAAGATGTTATTTTGAATACATATTTAAATATTATTTAAACAACAAATAACATTTTTTCATATGAACCACTGCAATATGGAGATATATTTACTTATTTGCTTCATATCATGAAAATAACAAAGTGTAATCTTGTCAAAATATATGTAATGCCATACATCAAGAGTTTATCATGTTGGATCCATCTGATATTTGTGAAGACGTTACATAAGTGTCATCCGTTTTTAAGAAGGGAGATTCAAAAAACTGTATTTTAGTCATCGGAAATGAATGAGTTGATTGTCTCAATGCTATACTGTAGCAAATACAAGAAAATAACTAATTCTGGACTAATTTTTGACACTTCATTATGATTCATGTGTTTTAATTTCCAGGCAATGAATGTGCACGGAAATTTATGCATACAGATAGTGAACGCATTGGACAGGGACTGTGAACTAGAAGCTCCACTATATTGCCGATCATTGTCGCTTCTAGGCGTGCCGCGGACTCCGGCTCTCTGCAAAGACCTGCTTCGTTCCGCTACTGCTTTACTAGATGTAAGCAATATCAGTTAATATAAACATTTTTTTTCCTATAAATATTACCTTCCTTCTCACGCAGCATGTATCATACAGAGCGTTATATCTCTTCTCCAGTTAGAAGTCGTGTCCCGGCCGTTCGTGAACATTGTCGAGTACTGACAATATAATTATGCATAAAAAAAAATTACGAGAAGTCTTTCTAAAATCTCTACCATAACCCAAACCTAAAATTAAAACTCTCCGTAGCTCTTCTGGATAAGCAGTGAATTCCTTGTAATTCTGTTTTCAATTCCACGTACAAAATATTCACATTTTTGTGTTTTATAATCATTCTTGGAGAAAAATTTATTATTTGGAATTTTTATATTTCATGCACAGTACTCTTTTTTGAATTTGGCTATTTTGAGTTATGTATGCTGTTGACACTACATTTTTTTTCTCTGTGCCAGAACACTGAAATATCTTTACAAAATTTATCAAGCAAGACACACCTACAACTTCAGTATTATTTTAAATAAATTGATTGGAATATAAAGAAGAATACTCCAGTAACTATGATACGACAATTGCCTTCTTCAACCTTTAAATACCCTAACCTATAACCATTATAAAAATTGAACACTGAAAAGTCATTACACAACTAATCATGGATCAAAAAGTTTGCTTTTGCTTTCCTGAAAAATGGCCAATTTCAGCATATGACGTGTTCTTCTGGGAGTGCGATATATTCTAAATCGTGTAATATTTTTTTTTAGATATACACTGAGAAGACTCTTTCTCGACACATAGGGAGATTCCAAGCAACCCTGTGCATAACATTGGTGAACTTGGAGCAGCGAGCCTCTGCTAGCAACCCAACGATGGAAACAGTTTCAGAACACACCGAACTGACGAAGGACGCATCTTCATTATCTGGTAAATAATACTATAGTGTTGTGAACCAGGAATGACATTATTAATGCTGTATTTTGAAAGTTAAAATAAAATCTGTCACAATAAAAATTTCTTGTAGTGTGTGAGTGTAATAAATGAATAGGGTTTATGAAAGAAGAATATAATAGTAAAAGGTGATATTATATTAATAAATAAATTTTAGATACTGTATGCACTATATAAAAGAGGCATCCTGTATTTTAAAATACAGATTAAACATATTTTATAAAGAGGTATTTTATTTATTTTTCAGTGCGAAGCTCAGATGTTCCTCGAGAAAGTGATCCACCCAATCAAGAAGACATGATTTCTCTCAGCGTGCAGCTAGAGGAAGTGGAAATTGAATCTGTGTCGTCGCCTTCCAAATCTGACGAATCAGATAATCTCAAAAACTCTGACGATGCTATTCCCTCACCCCTGAGAAAAATTCCTCGCTTAACAGGTGGCGATTTATTCATATCATTGTATATTTTAAAAAATTACGACAAGATATGAAGGATGAGTCAAATAATACATAGAGCTAGTTGTTAGGAGTTAAAATTTCTCTTACTTAATAATTATAATTTTAATTGAGAAATCTAAATAAATATTTTTAAATGTTTCACATTTAGCTGGTGCTGTGGCTAAACGAGCTCTCACCAAAACACCCAAGGTTACACGGAAAAAATCGGCCGAGACTCCTTCCAGTACTCCGTTGATAGCCATCCGAAGGAGCACCCGAAATACTCCCAGTGCCAAATCAGCTGCGCCTATTATCATTGGAAAGAAACCAGCCAGAGGACAAGCTGATAAATCAATAGAGAATCCCTTCAAAACAGTTACTTCTAATATTATTGGTAAGATACAGTTTGAACCATTAAAGCGATACTACTTTTGATGATTTGTTATACAAGTTAGAGAAGCTGGTATGATTGCAAAAAAATTATGTGAATTTGACCAATCAAGTATCTATCAATAGTCGGACCAAGCCAATATGAAAACATAATAAATAGTAAATGAATTTCTCGGAAGAAACAGATTTCTAGTTAGCATTACTATTTAATACTCTCATCAAGCTATACTTCAGGAAAAAGTTTATTATTTTAAACAAATTATCCAATAAAAACAAGTCTGAAATGATTTTTTCTATTTTCAGAAACTAAACAACCTAAAGGAAGACAGACTGCACTCAACCAGAATACAAAATCAAAAAAAGACAGTAATAAGAAAAAACTCAGTATCAGTTCTCAATCGTCTCCTGGCAATAGATCCACCAGAAGCTCTCGCCAGTCTGAGATTTCAGAGACCAGCGATGAGGAAACCATAATGCACACTATTTGCTATGACGATGAAAAGGTACCGATTGATCTTAGAGTAATGCTGAAATGAAACATGTTGTGGCCATGTTATGGTTTTCTCCAAAATAGCATAATAGTGCTTGTTATATTTCAATATTCTATCATCATTAAAAAATTTATGATAGGTTTTATATTTTAAAGAAAGACAACTCTTGAAGGTAAGACATCATATTGTAAAAATCCGTTGCTTTTCATTCAGAACAGTCATGGTTAAATAATGTACGTAAAAACTGGATCACGACTAACAATTGAGTCTGTTTCTAGTTCTATTTGAATGTATAGCTTGAAAAAAGTAAATTACCATTCTGCTATTCAACCCATGTTTGGTTGAACATGGCTGAAGTGTAATCAGTAAGATATTAACTAAGGAATATAGAAGAACTGCAAATTATGAAATGGGAAGACATGACGTATAACTTAAAAATATCAATCAAAAACTAGTGAAACTAGGAGAAAGTTACAAAAATTGTTCAGGGAGGAAGGTGGCGAAGAGATTATTAGCTACTTGAGGTTCCAAAAATAATTATATCGGCTTAAACTTTTGAGACTAAAATATTTTTTTGTTTGTTCTAGGAAATGTCCTTAATTGATAACAGTTCCAGTGATGATGATGATGATAAAAAAAACAAACCAATGCAGAGTGTTATCGTACCTGAGACCGAGTCAAGCGATGAGTAAGTGCACTTGTATTATTATATTATATTAAATAAACAATATTTTCTTTGTATCTACCGTGAAGATGGTTTTTCAAATAAAATATTGTCACTTTGTGGTATCTCGGATCATAACCTTTGAACTCTGTTTCAAAAATTTTTATAGATTCTTCTACTTTTATACATTGGATCCATGTATGGAATCTAAATACATTTATCGTCTCAACTCTGAGACAGGTCATATATATATGCAGTTTTTAGCAATAGTTGCTCAGTTTAACCTTTCCGTCACGATGCCTAGAAATGAGCGCCACAGCCCGATGGGGGTCACTAAGTTACCCCAAGAATTTTATGTTCAAAGTTAGGTTGTTTATGTTCAAAATTAGGTTGTTTGATACATAAACTTATTGTAAGGAGGGTCCCTTTCTTCTTAATTATTATATTTCATCATAAATAACGACATTTGATCAATATTTAGAAAAATATGACGTCGAACAGAGACGTGGTGTCAACAGGAGAGCATGTTCTCGACTGTAGGCATTGCCTGCATGGTGACACACAATCCCAGACTACAGAGCGTACAAAAGTTGGGGCAACTAAGTTACCCCATCGATACGGGAAGGTTAATGTAGTGCTAGTTAGTTTAAAGTAAAGCATTTTTCTACTAAAATTTATTTTTTATTTATGATGTAAACAAGGATCTTACATATAATTTTGATAGCACTGGGATGAGTATTTTTATTTACACCAATCTTAAAATATATTAGCATAAAATATTAGATAATTTCTACTTCAGTGAAATAGTTTAATACCTTTTTGTTCGAGATTTTCATAATATCCGTTGGAAATATATTTTCAGATTCAGCACTTCCGATGATGATGAGGAAAGTGTTCCAGTAATTAAAAATATCATAACAAGAATTCCAGCTCGAAGTAAACCGAAGAAAAAGTAGAAAAAGATATGTGTGTTTTTAAGCTACTAAATTAAATTGTTTTGAATGTTTTCTACTGTATATATATAAATATATATTGATTATTTTGTCAAATATATTGGTTTGTCATTTTTTTAAAAATATCAATCAGTTAGTTGAGCTCAGAATAAGTTGGAAATGTATTATGTATATGTAGTTTACAAAATATGCGAGAGTTGAAGTTATTAAATTAATTTTATTGTTAAATTATCAAATTTATTATTAACCCATTGTTTATGGTGTGCACAAATTTGTGCATTTCAGAAACTTTGTATTGCCGCAATGTGCACATTTTTGCACGTTTCAACATCATGTATAAAAAAAGTATGTCAAACTTCTTATTTCTTGTCGTATTTACTTTACTGTGTGGTTGGAAGATGTCACCAAAGGCAAAGCTTCGATTATCGACCCTTTGTTGGTTCAATAACACGATTCATTTACACTGACAATTGCAATTTATTATTACTGTATGTATATTATAGAAATGAAAAATAAATGATTTTAAATTAAATATATTCCTAAAAAAAATTGTTTTTAATTTTTATTTAATTAAAGTATACTTTTGTTTAATTCTGTGATGACTTGCATGCATGATGAGAAATAATTAGCAATAAATTGTCCTCTCAACATTATTAACTTTACCAAACAAAGATAAATAATATAATGAGAGTAAAAATTGTCCAACTTTCTTATTGTCAAAATGCTTGGCTTTTATTAAAGTCCTGGATTCAACATTGAAAGCAATGAAAAATGTAAACATAAGATTGCAGTGGTTTGGATTGGATCTGTTTCTTAATCCAATTGTTCGACTGACACAATCTCGTAGGGTTTTCGTATTACTGTTGTGACATCTCCTAAGAAATCATAAGTTTGCAGAAGTTATTTATTTCCAATAAAACAACAGGGCCCCCAAAATCACGATGAGAAGTCAAAAAGTCACACTCATTAAATTGTACTATGATAAATATTGAAATGGACACTGATAAGTGTTCTGGTTTTATCTGCATTGGCAGGGCCATAGCATGCTATGAGCTAGAGACATATTATATTGTGAGGCGGCGCAATGACCTAGGTGTGTGAGTGAAAAATTATTTGAGACACGAGAGCTAAAAAAAAAGCGAGAAATCAGAATTTTCAACACAAAAAAGGCGACACTTTTAAAATTTGAATCTGAGAAAAACTACCACACGACTGTGTGAATTATTATTACGATTGCATGTAAATCTCGTGTAATATTATGTTTGAATGCACACTAGCAGATGATAATGGAGTTTTCAAGTGAGTGAGGTCTTAAGAGTAAGTTGTAAAAAGTGTGATGATTTAGTTACCATAATTTGGTTGCTATTCTATTCGTATTTAATTCTTTCATATAAATGGATATTTTAAAATATCATAAATTGGTATTTGGTTCATTTTATTGTCTATACCAGATGTTGAGAAATCAAATTTTATTTTATAAAATATTCATTTCGTCATCGACTTATTCGAGTAAAGCGTTTTACTGCAACTCGCTGAGAATGAATTTTGTATTTTTGTTGACTTTATAATCAAAAAGATTTGTGGTGAAATCAATATTGTGTACCTTTTTTTTGTTTGTTATTTCACTCTAAAATGGAAAGCGATTGTGATTGCTTGAATATTGAAGATTTGGTTAAAGAGTTTTTGTTATTTGATAAAGAACACGATTTAGTTGATTCAGAAAAAAAGAACTATTTTCATTGTGGTGATCATAATTGTGAAAATGTACATGCATACACACAACTCATTATACGGATGTAGTTAAACAGAAGACGCCCAAGCCACAAATTGAACATTTTCATTTTATTGTATATTATGCTTCAAAAACATTAAAACTTTAAAATGACAAAGATACTCAATCAGAAATATACACCCAATAGAAATAATAAATATTTTTTTAACCCGCATACCAACAATTTACAAAAAATAATATCTACACATAGTCTATGTGGTTTGTGCGTTTTCAACTTCAATGTTAAAATATAAGGTTACTTAATTAGAACAAAATATTTGACCATACCTATTTTAAATTATACTAATTATTATAATGCTACTTTCAAACATTTTTTATGTTACATTATTTTATCATATCGACATATTGTTTTATTTATAAACAAAAAAATACACCAAATATAAATTCCAAGGTTTTATGGGCAAAGACTAGTATAATATTCATTAAAATTGAAGCACAAAACGGTAAAAATTGTAATTAGCAGAAGACGTCCAACCTACAAAACATTCAATAACTTTCAGAGCAGTGCGCTTTCCATTAATCTAGTAATCAGAAAAGATGTAGTATATGCTATGTAAGTATTTAAATTTTATATTACATTCTTAATAATATAAAAGTCATACTAAATCTTGTTTCTGAAAAATTTCAATCACGTTTTACTCGCAATCGATAAGATGTGGCTTGGACGTATTCTGCTTAACTACATCCATATTACATTTCTCACCTTGAATAATTCGAAATAGCGTTGCATACAGGACATGGCCTAATATTTTTGACGACGCGATCAATAGGTTAAGAAAACAACATTTTCATTGTTATTGTCAATGGAATTTTTTATTTTTTGTCACAATTTTTATCTTGATTAGTTAATTTTTTATTATATTATAATTATGCAAATTATACAATAAATTATAAAAGGTAAAGTATTCCCGAATATCGTAAAAATCAGAGTAATGTTAACACTAAGGCCACAAATTCATAAAATATTAAAATGTGGTAACACTTAAAAGAAGGTGGATGTCAAAATATCCGATCTTACCGTGAATATATTTTTATTAAAATGTTAAATTGCCCTTATTGACATATTCTTGAGAAGCGTATTCCAATATATGTAAACGTGAGTATTTCTGATTACTATCTCATCATTTTTCGTACATACCTTTCTGATTACATGCGTATGTTTAGGTTAGAACTAGTCACATGAAAGTGAAGACATCAGTCAAAATTGTAATGTTTTTTGCACTCTTACATGCTTCCGTATGTGCATTTACAAGCCGAATGCTTATTATTTATAGTCATTTTCGAGTAGTACGAGAGTAATAATTAATCTACGATGACCTTCATTATTTTATCAAACTTTCGACGCATTAATTTGTAATACCCGATCGAAGTGTTTCACTTTAAGCCAACCATACATTTGTATTCAAAACGTTTGGCTTTTATTATATTTCAAAATGAATAGCACAAATGACTTTTTACGTCGTAACTCTTCTATTTTAACACTGTTATGAAATATTAAGCATGAAATAGTTAATGGTAGTTATTAACAAATATATCATGTGATTCATTAAATATTTGTTAAGCACAATGACATTTTAAAAGACATACCAAAATAAAGAATGTTTTATAATTGTGAATTATTTTTTGTTGGTACTAGATATTAAGTAAATTCATTTATATCACAATATACAATGTTCCATATTTAAATTTAGGTTCAATTAAGAATAACTACAGTAAGTACAGTATTTATATTTGTGTTATAGTATCCCCATATTGGGAACATAATTCACATTTTTTAAAAGTGTATTTAGATGCAAGACTTAGGCTCAATAGTTTGATCAAATGACTTACAATTAATTCTTGTAAAAAATATCCCATTAATAAAAATCAGTTCCTTGTAATGGTGTTGGTAATTTACTATTTTCCTTAAACTAGGCATAGATTTACTAACCAATTTTTTCGTCAATAAACATTTGAAATTGATTAAATTTTGAAAAAAATCCTGTAATAAGTTATGTTTGGAAGACTGTAATAATAGGTCTGTTCAACTAAGAATAGTAATATAATTCACAAATGCCCTCTTTGGTACAATAAAACAAATTGTTAATTAAACAGCCTCAAAATATAAATAGTTTGTCGTAATTGGATAATTCATAGATGAAAATTCAGCCCAATGAACAGAAATATGCTTGTTACTCCTATAATATTTTATTGTATATATAATTATCAATTTTAATTAATACATAAATTTATGATTATTTCTCTAAATCTAATAGATGACTGAATATTTTCAAGTTTCCTAAACATACGCAATTAATATACTTAATCCACACATCACCCTGAACTTTTTCTAACACATCAAACATTAAATCTGTGATCTACGGTGTTGTCCGGAGAAAAATGGCGGGTGGAAGTTTCCGTCGCGGCGGTGGGGGCTCAGTTTTTCAAGCAAGGAGTACACAAGAGACCCCGCCCAGATCCCCCGGGCTAACACTCGACTATTTGGCCTCAATGACTAAAGAGCAACTGAAGGTCGAGTGCCGAAAAAGGGGTCAGAGGATATCGGGGAACAAAATGGAACTGGTACATTTTCCATTTGGTGTGAAATTGTATTGTCTCTATTGTTTTTTTTTTGTCGTTAAATATTTTATTTTTTGAGTTTCATTAATAAATGATCGCACATATTTTTTTGGTACTATATACTGACATTATAACACTATTAAGACATTTTTATTCTGTCATGCCGTAGGTGGAAACATACAACTGATGCAAATCGAACATAATTCACCATTACGTAATCGATTCGATAATTTAAATATAATATGTACATAATATATAATGCTTGTGGGTGGCATACTACATACTGGGAAAGAGTTGTCTAGTGTGACTTGCAATGCCATTGTCAGGTGTGAATTCACTGAGTTGATGACGTAGCAATTATTTAAATACAGTATATGTACATATAACATTATTTGAGATGTAAAACTTTAAATAAATTGTTTTAGATCACTATTTCTTTTAAGCATTAATGTTTTATTGTATCAAGTCCAGTTTCTTTTCATAGTGAATGGAGATTTGGCTTTAGGTATGCTGGTATATGAATATTATATATAATATTTATTATAACAAGCGTGTACCTATTGGAATGTGCTTATCATTTATAAATGATGCTTTGTATTTATTGATAAATGTTTCTATTATAATAGTCAGACTTTTTATTATTATTTTGCAGTAAGATGCCTTTCTCTTATTTTTGTCAGTAGACGCTTAGATATGTAGCTATCAATATTGCATTTGGCACCATTTTCCATTTGATATAGTTAATATATTTATTAGTATTCACGTTTTTATTATTGCAAATTTTATTTTGTAACCATTTATTATTTACAGTTATATTTTATTGAAAATTGTAATATTTTTATATTATTGCATACGATTAACACATTTCTGTATACTCAATTTCCAGATAAATCTAAACCCACGAATTTAATGAAAATTTTCATGCTTCCACATAAGTTTAAAATATTTTTTGACCAAAAATTAATTTACGTGGCATACTATTAGATCCTATTATTTATTATGACAATATTTTGAATACTTAAATTACTCATTATACTTATGTTGAAATTTCCTAGAAAATTGTCATTATTTAGTAACATAGCACTTTTCAACAGAGCAGAGCTTCCACAAATAATTTTTAATTTAATAACTATTTTCCTTTCACAGTATACATTATTTAAACATATTAATTGCAAAAATGATCAAATGTGATATAATTTTTCTAAGCCTGGTTAACCTGAATTAAAGTTCAGCTGTAACTATTGCCTTCTTATTAAATATTTTTGTTTAAATATTTATTTTACTTTATTAATGAATGTTTTATTTACAAATAGAAACATCGATTCAGTGAACACATTCTAGATTGCAGTTATAGATATAACGGTTACGCATAATAGGCAATGAATCTATGTCATGCAATCTGATTACCAAGAAGATTAACACAATCTAAATTGTGCATGATTTTCGCACATAATTCTAGATCAACTTAATATGACCTTAAACTGTAATAAAATGCAGTGGTTTCTAAGTTTAGAGATATAATTTATATAAAACCAGAGAACTTATATATCTAAAGTTTCAGACTTTTTAACGGCACATATTTCAATGAATAATGTGAATTAATTATTATTAATAAAAACGGAGACTCCTATAAACTGATCATAGAAGAATATTATATTCAATGTTATCTTCAAATAATTAAAAATTGTAGTGACCAAAAATTTTTTTAACTAATTTTATAAACTCAGTCAACAAGATAGTAAATAAAAGTCACTGCATCATGATTTAATTTTTTTATAGTCAAGAATAAATGTTATATACTACTAACAAACTATAACTTACATACGATAGATGCTTCAGGCAGTACTGTGAACTGTGATGATTAGCAGAATAATTGGAATATAATTACAGTATAATCCTGTTACAAAGAGCCTCAAGAAACGGATGTAAATTACTCAGAACAGCCATTGCTTGTTATAACAGCAAAATATACATTTGGCGCTTTTCCTTTCCTATTTTTATTCCTCGGCACCTATGTAATGCAGCAGGTGATTCAAAGTGTACTTATGTGAATTTAAATGATATGGAAATTGCATTTTTCTTCCAACAGAAAATATTTTATTACATTATCATACACAGGTCAAATATCGTTATAATAAAATTTGTGGGACTACCCCATTTATATTAAATTTAGGAAAAATATTATTTCGTGTATATCTATTTTATATGTTGCAAATATCACAAATTATCAAGTTCAAAGCATTTATAATATAGAATAATAACAAAGGGAATACATTCGCTAGATAAAAAACATAGAAGAAAATCGATTAAAAATAACAAGTATATCATTTATACATAAATATATTTCACGTAAAGAGAGAAAAGAAAACAAAGAGAGCATGCTCAATGTTTTAGATGTATGAACGGTTAGTTCTTCAGGCCAACAAAAAATATATGTTATACCAGAAATTTTGTTACTTCGGTGTTCATTATAAAGAGATTTGACCTGCAATGGATTTTGGGTTGATAGTAAGTAAATAATCACTGTGATTGCCTTTTTTTGTGGGTGAAAGAATGTTTTATTTACACATTATGTATACTTTTCTTTTGCATTCTTTCATGTTAACTCAAGCATCAAAGCAATTAATCAGATATAACATCTGTTCTCTACAAAATTATAAGCATGCATGTTTATAAGTTAAACTTTTAAATTATTTTGCGTTCTCATAATTGAATTATAATTTGGATTTTTTTATGCCGTCTTAAGCGGTGAATCAATTTTTAATTTTACCGGGATCAATACGGCAATTTAATGACATTAGCGTTTAGCGATATATATAATCTAATAATACTGGAAAGTTTAATTCCTATTTCACCAAAGTAAACATGTTTGACATTGCCTGGGTTGAGAATTTATTGGATTATATTAAATTGAAGCAATACAGTTTCTTTTCATCAATTTTTACAAACTTTTGTTTAAAACTAACATGATATTTCCGTCTAGACATTTATAATACAGTGGAAACAGTTAAACATGAAAAATTAGATAATATGAAACAATATTGCGGTCCTGACAAAATCTATGTGATTTTATACTTTTTTTCTGTTAACATGAAAGAAAAGATCACTTAACATGAAACTATGTTGTGTTTTGAACAAACGAAATGTATTTACTGTCAGCAGCCGCACCATCACCCGGATGCGTATTCCCTATTTTTCACTAAAACTGCAATTTCTTTGAATACGAGTCAAAAACCTCATGAAGTTTTTGAATTCTAACAAACAAGATTTACCTACCGTTGGTCGCCATATAAGTCATCCAGATGTTTTTACCCAATTTTTCCTGGATCTACAATTTTCAAACAATAAGTTCTAGGTACTCCTTGTTTTTAGATAAAGTCAATGGCAATTAACAAAAGTCAATTATCAATTATCGAAAAAAAAAATATTGAATAAATAACAGTTATTTGAAGTGTGCCTAATGATTTATTTGACAATGTATAGACTGTCAATGCATTATAAGTGTTAATTTTTTAACAGTGAATCGGTTTAATTAAATTTTACCCTATAGAAAAAGTTGGTGATTTTTTTTATTGCATGTAACATTTAAGATGAAATTCTTTTAACATGACAAAATATTTCGGTCCCATGGTTTCATGTTCAGCAAACTCCCGATGGCTCTTAGCTGAGTTATGACCACATTAGATAAAATACTTTATATCATAATTTAATCATTTGAATCTAAAAATAAATATGTAAAATAAAATTCTATTAGGAATATAAACTCGATTGAATACTATTTGTTTATAATGATTGTTCAATGCTATAACATGTACATATTATATTTATTTGTTGTATAGCTCTAGGAAGGTCAGATTATGTTATGTAATAAATGACCTCTGTTATTCCAAAAATGGAGAACAAAATTAATATGACGTTTCTTGTGATTATCCTTCTATAGCCATCTAGAGAATTTATTGAGTTAAGGAAGTCATCGAAGATACAAATTATGCTATTAATAATTAATATAAAATTTGATGTTTATCAAGTAGTGTAATTCATCTCAGTGAACCTCGCATTACAGAAATTAATAGGGTAATTTATAGAATCAATATATGTTATCTTCTCTAAACATATAGTATTTAAATCAGTGTGTATAAATAACATTCAAATTTTATTAGTATAATCACCGAGTGTAGAATTTATAACAAAAGATTAAAAATAATTTGTAGCGTATGTATATATCTTATAAATTCACTATGCGGCAGTGAAATTTTTGTTTTGAGCAAATGTAAATGGAATTTAAAGTAGGCAGATGGATGATAGTTCAATGATTAAACAGTGACACATTCAGGCATTTGGATATTTTTTATCTGAATTTTGGTGCATGTATTAACATATTTCAATATAATTTTGGCAGTCTGTCGATGCATTTGTATAATATGTATTTATAATGAAGGTCATTAATGAAGTAATACCAAATAGAATCCACTCCTATTTTTTTATATTCGGTTTCTGTAAAACCTCCGGTGAGGGGGTGTCCGTTTAAGTCGAAAATGCGTTGTATAAAAATCAGTTTTCTGAATGCATATTCTTATTAAAAAAATAAACGGCATAATACAAGATCAGTGAAGTTTCAAAAAAAAAAGTTTTTGCATTTTTGAAATATGATTTTGAGCATGATATAAAAATTTTCCAATGCCATACGAGTAACTTCATCTGCTTTTTAACTTTCAGTCATCATGTGATACCTAGGGTCTCTTTCATCTAATGAAAAATATTATTTTCGGTTATTTCTTCTCCAGCGTTATTCTGTATTGTTCTAAAGAAATCAGGAACTTCTAAATCTATGTCTGTATCTTGGTCATTAAACAAATTCTTACAGCTATTTTCTAACATTTGCAATTTACAAATATTTTGTCCGTTACATCCATTAAGTCCATAATGCAAGGTTTTACTGTGTTTAATGCGATTGTCATTTATTTTACACGCCGATTTTGTACCGATATGTTGATTTAATGGCATATATTATTTAGGCATTTGGTAACTTATTAGACTTTAACTCTAATGTAATGTAATTTGAGAATAAATAGTTGATAATACAAGTAATCTATAAAAGATATGTGATATAGAATATAATCGTTTTGATAAAAAAGTGCCATTTATGTGATTTCTACATTTCAAAACACTTACTATACCATAACATTATCATACTATATTTTTGGACTTATCTTTTTTGTCAGAACTGTGACAATGTATAAGTTTTATCAGATACTGTCACTTTGGTTATAAAACTATATTTAATCTTTCTATATCAATTTATTAAACAAAGTTTTACAAATAAAAGTTGAAAATGTCAATAACCCTCTAAATGAGTTCATTATACCCATTGTTGTTGTTTTTTTAAATTTAGCTTCTTTTATTTTTATTATAATAAAATTATATTTAAAAATAAACAAGTTTGATTAAGTGTGGATATCTTTCATAAGCAGTCAATTTTTTTTTGATTAAATGTCATTGAAACTGTTATATAAAAATTTATCATGCACTGTATTGTGTAAAATAATATTTCTTTGTGTTTTGTTTTGTCAGGTTTCTTTTGTTTTCAACTTTTATCGAATTTCTTTTGCCTTCAGTCAATATTGTTTTCCTTGCGGTGATTTATTACTCTTTGTAGAAAGAAATGAAAGTTTAAGATTTTCATACACCGTAACGCATCATTGTGAATATAGTGGAAGTACTGAACTGTTTTTTATTACATACTAAATACCATTAGTAATATATTTTAATATCATTGCAAATATATCTCTACAAATTTTTCCAGTGTATCAAAATATTCTAATGATATTTTTTTTTAATTTAGGTTTAAGTTTTTAAAAAAATGTGAAAGTTTTTCCTAATCTCGATACGGCTCTGTATCATTACAAATAAATTATTCTTTCAAACTCTCACTTTAGGCGCAAAAAACTAATTGTAGTGCTCCGAGGTTGTAGGAGCCGAAATTAACCGCTACGGCAATAACTTTCGATATACCGGTTTTTAGAGTAAGTGGAAAATGACTGTTTAGCTTATCAGCCCGCCCGAAATAACCGATTTGAAAACCGACCGTTATTTTACTATTATTGGCGAAACGTCATTTTGACGTAGCAAACTTCGGTGCGAAGAAACACGGCGCCGTTTCTTTCTATCTGTTTCTAGCGCGGAAAATAAAAATGAAGCGACGTGTCTATCCGGGATTTGATTTCACGGTCCACGGAGTCGCCGGCCAACTATCGGTCGCTGGTTAGATTCAATTAATGTATTTGACAGAAGCATTGGCACTCCGTCGAGGACGGACGAACGTACACACGGAGTGGCGTGACTTTTTTTAACTGGTCCGCAACAAACACGTGATAGTTTATCGGTGCACCACGTTTAATCTATTTTTATAAGCGCACAAAAGTTGGCTGTGTCACGGAACCCGTTTGATACTGAATAATCGTGTGATTTTTGCTGTTATTCATTCATTTATGCAGATTTTACATGTCTGCATTATACGCGGGATTGTACACTATTCAATGTCAGCAGCGATCAGATGTTTTGTCTGAAATCGATTTTCGTTTGAATTTTTGACAACTGTCCCGTGCTAGCTCGTAGGTCGTGTGTTTTAATAATATCAATTTCACCGGTCGCGTTTTCGTCAAATATTTCGTGAAAGTATTTACAGTGTGTTGATACAATTTGTTTGATTTATTATATGAAAGTGCTGCGTAATCAAAAGTTCAAATCGTCCGAAAACATTGATAGGAACTCAGTATCCAGGCAACCGCACGAGAAGTAAATATTTGGACGAACACAGTGAGTTATCTGAAGTTCATCACGCATTAATTATATATTTGATTAATATTGTAATTATTATTTCATTACACTTATTTTTAGTCATAAATACGTAAATAAATACGAAACGCAATCGTTCGTAAATGTACACGTCAGTTTATTGCTCGTCTTTTCCAATACCGGCAGTCTTCGTCGTCATTTGAGTATTTTTAAATATCGAATAATGTGCTCCGATAATTGAAAGAAATGTGCTTTGTAATGTTTTCCGTATTGGGTTCTCTGTCACTTTGTTTAAAGTATTTTTAAACACATTTTATAGTTGTGATTGTTTTTTTTCTTTTCCTGTTCGACATAGAGACTCGGAAGTTGCAACGTATATTCTTGCTTCGCTATGGAATTGCACCAGGAAAATTGCCTCGACCTAAATAAAGACGTTGTCATTGAGATAGGAGTATGTCTTTCTTTTAAATTAGCGTTTTAAAAATAACAGTTTTATTTTAAAACGTTTTATGCCTTTATCTCATATGTAACAAAATTTTGTAAAATTCCCCCTTTTTTTATACCCTTTTCAATATTGTCTATACATTTATTTGCTTTATTTTTTTATGTATATAGTATTATTATACTACCATATGTTTTCACATTTTTGTAGTGATCGTTAATAAAAAAATATTTTAGTTGTTTAGTTTATAACTTGTGTGGATTGAAAAAAAAGAATATCTGTAAATAGCAACTAATCGAAAATTCCAGTTTTTGAAAAAAAATCCTGGTATTATTGCATATTTTCTATTTCCCAAATATTTATTTTTATGGCATGATGTGTTGTTTTTCATTTTTAGTTATTTTTCCGCAAACATAAATTATTTTTATTTATCAAATCGAAGGCTTAAAATGAGTTGATAAGTTTACCTTCAGCTGAAAATGGAAAACGTTCCAACAACGTTTCAAAATATATAACTCTCCCATTTTGTATTCAGATCTATCGAAAGTATTTCGTTCGTAAGCAGGTCTAGAAATACGTCATTATGGTTTGCTTTTTTTATTTCAAAATAATCGCATAAACAAATATCAAAATAATCAGTTTTCACACTCCTGTGAAATTTTCATAAGTGGACTTATCAAATTTGCACTTTATGCCATCGAAATGTACAATATGTTACTTATTGTATAATTTATTGCTGCTTGATGTGTAGTATAGGTCTTCTTTTCTTTTTAATGTTTATTTTTTATCAAAATATAAGAAATTATCTATCAACTGAACTCTAAAACTGGCCTCCTGTCATGGAGTTAATATAATGTAAGCATTTTTGTATCAGGATTCGCTATAATCATTATTACCTTAGACAACACAATAGATTCGTTTCCATATTTTATTTAGCTTATTTATCTATTTGCAAGTTTTTTCAACATTTTATTTTCTTGCTGTGTCGACATTTTATTGTTAGCAGGCTGAAACAAATTGCTTTTCTTTTCGTTACTTAAAATTATTAGTGACTGTTGTACATAAAAAGAAAGTTTTTTCTTCTATATACGTTGTGCACCAAGCTTGTTTGAATGCACAGAAAAAAACAATTTTGTCTCTAAAAAGTGAAAGTCTTTGAAAGTATTTGATTTTATTTCTGTCTTACTGATTAATAAATCTTTCTAGATCGTTTTATGTTCAATGGCGGAATCCATTTTTCTTTCTAATTGTCTTAAAGTGAATTTTTAAGATGCTATTTACGCAGCCTGTGCTTCTCAATACAATTGATTTGAATTCAACCAGGGGAGTATCTTGCAAAACTCGGTTTTTTTGTCTATTTTTTTCAATTTACGATTCGTAGCCATTCTATTATAAATTTTTCTTGTGGAGAGAGAAATTCTCTAATCACCTTTTACAACAGGTTTTATCATTTGATTTTAAAATAATTTCTTTCTAGAAGAGGATTTCTATTCCATTAGCCACCTATTTGAATTCTATTAAAACTATAATATTGTTTTTGATGTCTACAAAAGAATGAGCTCATTGGTTCAAAGGGATGAGATATTAGACCAAAGTAGTTAGCAAAAAAATCCTATGAAATAGTTTTATATGCTGTGTACTTAAAAGAAAATGATAATTTAAAAATAACTAGAATTAGACTACAGAATGTTTCTTTTTTTAAATTATTGTGTCTTGGGAAACAACAGTTTGATTGATGTAACATTAATTATGTAAATAATTTATTTCAAGGTTTGCCTTATAAAAAATGAAATAACTCAAAAAAATGAGTGATAAGAAAATCTTTTGACTCTTTATCTCACTGGCACTATATTCTCTGAAAAACAATTACAATTATAAATCTATCGTTTTCACAGCTGAAATAACGTAATTAACATGTTATCAGTCTTCCGGCTGCGTAAAACATCTGTTGATTGAACTATATTCAAGGTTCCTTCTTATTAAATATTTTATCTTGTCTTTGAGCTATCGGTTAATTTTGTAGATATAGTCAAACTCAGATATAATGACGAGCAGGTGACAAATTCTGTGATTTATCTATGACCTTTATCTCTACTTATGACTATCACCTTAGGTGCCTGCCTCTTTTCACCTTAACTTATTTAATTCTAAAATACTGAAAGAAATCTAATTTTAGTAAAAAATACAATAATACAATTTAAACATGATGATTGGGGCAAACCTCGGTTAGACCATAAAATGAGCTGTATCCTACATACAATTATAAACATTAATTTTCATGTTGACCTATTCTAATAATTTAGGATTATCTGAGTAATAACCAAGATTACAGTTTTCCACTGAGCATCAAATGTTGTTCAGTATATTTGTGAAGTACATTCTTTATAACCGTGAAGGAATCTATGAAAATACTCATCAATTTAATTATTTAGGCATTTTATTTAATATAGCCGTGGTCTCGATATAAGTGTGCTTGACCTAGTTTGTTTGTATTTGTACCCAACAGTAGTGGAGTCCAGCTCAATTACAACAAGTTGACTGTTAGAACTACACCTTAAATGGCTGAACGGAGTGGAAAATTATCTGTGAATTCTTAGTGCCAGCAATTGGCACAAGACAGATATCGTAAAATTTATTAATATGTATGAAACAAAATTTTTAACAGTGTCCACCCTAATATGGTAGCTGGGTCAATTTAAAATTTATAAAAAACACTTGACATGCCTGTTCATGCTATTGTGGAATGGACAAACTACAAAATGTAGCTGACCGTTTGTTGGCCCCCTTTTCGTACTTAAATTACTTAATCATTATGTCAATTGATTTTGATTTCACTAAAATGCAATTGTATTGCATAGCATCGAAAGGGAATGTATTGTTTGGTCAGCTGAAATTTTGAGTGAAATGTTACATTCATTATTTCGTAACATATTCACACATCACTTTTAGTTAAACCGGTCCTGTTTTAAGAATAATTAAAAAATTGTAAATCAATAAAAGTAATTCACAGTAATCAATTTAATTTTAATATTTATCCAGGTTGAAATACACTGATTTTTCTATTTATTCAAATGTTTTTCTTTATAATATTTCTATGAAAGGATTGTTCGTATAAATCAAAAGAATTGTTTTTGTCTTAAATAATATTGACAGTCATCGAACAAAATGATAAGCAATTGTTAAAGCTGTACCTGAATGGATTAAATTGTGCAACTGTCACGTCCATGAAGGCCTCGCCACTTATTACCAATCATTTCGGCCGGTTGCTGAATTTCCTTTTGTTCATCTTCTTATCGACTTCTAAGACAACAGTGTGGTCTTAATATACCACAAAAACATACCGCAGATATCCACAAGTAATATATAATATTTACTGTGTTCAATACTTCATAAAATATTTTTTTTAAGAATACCTTTGTTGATTAAATTCTCTATTAAGTGCAAGCAATAAATAATGATAATGAACATACACATTAGCCACTCTGCTGGCCACAGTCCACTGAATAGCTACCATTATCTGTCATAAACTAACCATTTCATATATCACAGGTGACACTACATCATCTATAATGGAAGTGGATGGAGTGCATTAAACTATCAGGGACAACTGTATAAAATATTTAAAAAAAAATCATTTGAATTGTCATAGTTGTCTTTTTTTTTGCCTAGGTAGATAAAATAATATTTATGTCTAATATTACCTCTCCTTTTTGTTAATAACCATTTTCCATTTCCATAATTCTTTATTTACCAATTGCTGTTGTTTGTTCATAATATTAGTAAATATATCTGCACGTGTTTGTATTGGTTTCTTTATAGATTATGTTCTCGATTTAGATGTTTTTGTAAAATCGCTTTTCTTCAAAATATTTTTTTGTCACATCTTACAAATATTTTGTGTATTATTTTCTATCTCTTTACCAGTTACAGTCGAACTTTATTGTAATGAGAACCAGAGATCTAATGTCAATATGTTTCGATAGCAAATCATTTTTTTTTTACATATATTGATCATAATGATGCACTCTATTTATATTGTACTTGTTATAATTTCAAGCAATTTGAATATTTTATTTTTAATCTGATCAAGTCATAATGTGAGACCTTTCAAAAATATCTTTATTTTTGAAAGTCTTAAATAATCAACAGATCGTGAAAACAATAGGTTGTTTAGGACCAAAGAAAAATTACTTTCTAGTCTTGCTTGCCACATCAATCATTCCATATTTATTGTCTGTTATAACTATCAAATATTATTTGTCTTGAGAAGTCCCTTTTTCAGTAGATTTTAATACTAAATGTCTTGCTGATTGTTTAATACTAAAAGTGGTGATTTCATTATAGCCGTTTATATATTCAGTTTAAATGAGTGAAAATTTGCATGTATCGAGTTTTTAAAAATAAGTTTTATGTAATAAGTTTTGCAGGCTGTTGTTTCCTACCTAAGCCATACTCAATAATTAGTTTGATTTGAAAAAATCATGTATTTGTAGACTAATAATATATAATATAATGTAGTTGGTAGAATGTTCTTATAATTAGATCTGTCTCATATCATATATCTGGCACATTCTAGTATTGTCTATATGATCATAAATATAAATTACATTGGAACTAACGGTCTTACCATGTGCCAAATAAAATATGATTGGAACAATTTTGTGTAAGTCCTAGAATCGTTAACTCCTGCACGATGTTTGCCAGTACAGATATATCCAATTTTTAATTTGATGACTGGCAGCTGTGACTGATGGCTTAGGTTAAGATAGTTTAGTTTTTTTTCTCTGTATTTTATTTATGTTGTAACTAATTTGTGTAAATATCCATTTAATATTTGAACATTGTAACTTATAAGTGTTTTAAAAATAGTACAGTCAAATTCATATATAACGAGGACCAGGAGACTGACGCGATTCCTCGATATAACTGTTCTATTTTACCGACCTTTTTTTCTTTGGATTGAATTGCTTTTTTATACATATATTTGTTTATTCTTATGCAATATTGACAGTATTTTTATCTATTAATTCTGTAAATTGAAAAGGCACTCTTTTTATTAATGCTGTTAACAAACATTAGGATTTGTTTTCAATTGATAAAATGACTTAAGTTACATTTCAAGAATAATTTTCTAGTATAACCATTACTAGACTTTTCATAATAGGAGTGAATATTTCTATGAAAATAAGTAAATATTGTTACAGTTATGACCTCGGTTGGAAGTATGCAATAATCAATTTTGATTGTATTTGATTTTTGCTAGATTTTCTTATTTATCAAAGTGAATTGCGGTATTCACACGGTTGTCTCTCATTTTACTGACCTCAAAGGTGAAAAACATTTTCAATAATGATTTTATAAATGCTATAATACTAAATTCTGAATTATTTAAAACTGGTAAACTTCCATATGTGAGATCACTGTTAG